>VUQH01064242.1:3197-13306 GCA_015106775.1 Etroplus canarensis
AAAACAAAACTGCACTAGCTGATAAACATACAGACTTTAAAAAAAAATCAATATTCATCTACTCCATCTGCTGCAACTCTCATAAAGCTTACTGTGGGAAATAAAAGCCTTTATGCGTGTGGCTGTATGCATCACACTGTGAAGAATTATAGACCTCTATTAATCTGAACCTTGACTAAATTCAATGCACTTTGTATATGAGGACTGTTTGAGTATAATGAGACAAGACTTTGCACTACAAATCTATGAATACAGGAAAAATTCAGTAGAATGGGACTGAGGGATATGTGTAAACTAAAGAGACGTGCCTACTACAGCGAACCATGCCAAATACTAGAATGGAGACACAGGTAGATTGTGCATCACATCTGTGTGACAGGCTTGTGGAGGAACAAGCCATTCCCTCCTACACACTGGCACAGGAGATGCTGGCTGAAAGTAACTGATGCCTATGAGAAAAGTCTGATTCAGGTTCATGGTGATTTTCAACGCTAGTCTTCTTCAATCTGCAAAAGAAAACAAGACTGAATCTGTTACGGTCTGGAAGCAACAGAACAAAACTCAGTGACTCAATGACCCCACTAATGTTCATATTTTCCCTTATTTGTAGCTTAAATGTAACTTATTCCCTCAGGTCAAACTGATTTCAGAGGTAAACAGTATAATGACAGATGTTGAGGTTGTGATGATGACACATGCTGCTCCACAAGGCTCAAAACTTCAGTGCAGCCAAGTTCCCATCCAAAATAATGAGGACAGGATGTGTAGCCAAAAACTAAACCCAGTGCCCAATTTCCAAAACAATCCTAAATGTTGCCCATTACATCTAAAACTTATACTGTGGCCATTGGGGCTGGCAATGTTAAATAAGCCTTACATAGGAAAAATCCAAAAGCTTTCACTATGGTCCAGCTGATAAATTAACTCTATGCTTATATGCTGAATAAGCTTGCTTGCATGGGAAATAATTTTGGATTAAAAAGGTTTTAATAATTTTTGGTGTTTCTTTTTTTTTTTTTTTGGTTTGCAAGCTTTTGACAATTTGTGTATTTGTTGTCATGCCTGGTGAGGAAAAGCCATGGCCAGAGTGACAGAGCCAGCGGGCATCAGGCCACAGGTCCACAAGGAAGCCCAGTTTCCACAGCAGGTGCCGTACCATCATGGAGCAGACCCACACTATTTCGGCCTGCTCACCATTTCCACCCTTAGACATCACTGCCCCCCTCCAAAGGACTGCCTGCTAAGAATAGATGCGTTCTACCCTATGTGTGGCTATAGACCATGCATATCCTTTAGGCTGTTCATGCTTGTGTACTATACAGTAGAAAGACACATCTGTGACATCACCTGAGCTTCAATAAAACAGTGATTGATCTTAAACAATAACACAGCAAGTCTAATGCTGCGAGATAACATGCTAAGTGAATTGTGATGAGAGTCAAATCAAGCAAGTGACTGTAAAAAGAGAAAATCCAGCACTGCATCTCATGGTTACGATACAGAAAGTACACACGAATGATTACAAATCAATGCAAATTTAGTTTATGTCCTTTCATTTTGAATCCCAAACATGTTTTAAGGGCTTCGTGATTGAATTTGTTAAGTGCCATAATGATTTGCAAGACTTCATAAATGCCTTGTATTGCCACAGAAGTCAGGGTGGCAGTTGTGAAATTTCCAAAACTTTGATGAATTTTTTGTAACCACACTAGGCTGGTTCAGCAATTTTTTTCCCTCAGCAAAGTGCCACAGATATTCATGGAACAGTTCATCACAATCGGAATACTTTATTAATCCCAGGGGTGAAATTACTGGCATTTCAGGCCATTCTGTATACATAAATATCAATAAAGAAGACAACAGTACAAATAAGAAGATAAAATATAAAAACAAAAAGATTCAACCAACCAACTATTGAGAGGTTGGTACGACACCGCTGCTCATGACACCTCATAATATGTCATGTGAATTTGTAATATTTTCCTTCTGTTTCCTAAACAATTCATCGCATTACACATTTTTATTGTACCTGCCCTGCAATGGTTCACAGGGAGTAACAAACATATGACTGTTTCTTATCTGTTTCCTAAAAACTGCGCTCCAGGGGCCACTTGGCAATGAATCATTATGAATTTCATGTTGTGCTGATTCGTAATCGAATTTGCACAAGTGGGAACTCAGATTTAATTAAAAATATACAATGTTTTAAGAGTTGTTTTATGTTACTCGGCAACTTTACAAGCTTGTTGCTCAGAGTTTGACAGGAAGGGATGTGAGGAATAGGAAAGTAGGAATATGGGAAGTGCTTTTGTAGTGCTTTTGGAGCATGAACGAAAAAAGTGAGGATATTTGGGCTGATGTGGCACCATTTTTTAACATTTTATTGTTAGGTTTAGGCATAGAGTTGTGGCTTTTTTTTCCAAGTCTGTGGATTTTTAGGATGTTCAATAACAAATAAAACATCTTATAGGACTTTGAGGCTTAATGTCAAAAAGTGTGCTGACTGAGCTTGTTGACAAAAATATCTGGAATTAACTCATACCTTCAGACAGTTTTTCCTGTGAAGCATTCATAGTTTTGCAGAAAGATTTAAGCAATATTAAGAATGGTGTGATGAAACAAAAGTGAGTTGGAATTTGTGCAGGCAGGGTTTACAGACTCCATGAAACACCTCATGCTTGTGCTTTTACTTTTTGTGAATTATCCTAATGACTAAGGGAAAAAAGGCACCTTCATCTGCTCCCTTCAATTTCCCAAAAGGGGTTGCCGCAGCAGATGATTCTGCATCAGTAATTTGGCACCATTTTGACACTGGATACCCTTCCTGACACAATCTGCCTATGGTGGGAGGGTTTTGTGGCCCCACCTGGACAGGAAACAGAAACCTTCCACTTGTAAGGCAAATGTGTAAAACACTACACTACAGAAACACTAGGGACTGGAAAAAGCCTTTTCCAATCCCTTGAACACAGTTTGAAGTTTCCATAGGGTTCCACCAGCAGCAATTATCCTAATTTTTCATATGAGTCGGGACTTTCTTGTAGGGCAAGTTCATCTCATGCTAATTGGTGTTTAGGAACAGGCATATGTGCCACTGACTGACAGTCACTCATGTACAAATGCCAAAAGTCTTTCTGACAGCATACATGTACCTACAGGGTCCCAAAGGAGGAGAATTTGTCAGGATTCTGTGTGCAGTCTGTCAGTCTCTAAAAACTAAGAGGTTCCGAAATGACAAGGTGTGTAGTGCAGTGCTACAGAGTGTGTCATCTTTGAAGATGCTATGATTTATGTTGTGTGTATGTGTTTGCACATGTGTTGTAAGTAAAAGTGGTGGACTCCCCTCAGGACTAGAGGAAGCAGACTCTTTAATATTTCAGAGCAGTGATAAATAAGTCAGACAGACTGCAGAGAGATAAGGTGACTCTGCGGGCTGGAGAGAGGGGGTGTGGGGAGAATGAGGAGGAGGTAGACAGAGGTAGAAAGGCAAAGGGAAGTAGGAAGTAGGTAAAGCAAGGTAGGGATAGGGAGACAGGTGGAATTGCAATGGCAAAAATACAAACTAAAAATGAGACATCTTTGGCAAAAATGTAAATTTCTGCTTTAGAGTACACTCTTGCATAGTCTCCCCTGTAGCATAGTGGTTTGCACATTTGCCTTACAAGTGAAAGGTCCCTGGTTCAATTCCAGATGGGGACACAAGCCCCTCTCTAACTGTGGAAGATTCTATCAGGAAGGGCATCCGTCATAAAACCTCTGCTAAATTACTAATGCAGATGAATCCACTGTGGTGAATATAAGGAATAAGCCGAAAGGTTTATTTTCAGTGTACACTCTTGCATACTGTGTAGTGCAATAGCTCAACCAGGTGTGTGATGCAGAAGAAGAATCACTGTTCCCCCTTTCTCTCTCCCACACACACACACACAATTTCTCCAGCGGGACTAACCTGAAGACACTCCAGGCGAATGACATACTTTGATTTTTGTGGACAAAAGAGATCATTAGGAGATCAGAAAGCAAGAAAAGATGAGTAGGTGAGGTGGAAGGAAGGGGAGTGGATGCAGCAATAGGAGGGAGGAGATGAGAGGGAGAGAAAACAGAGACAGTTACTGTAGGGAAAGGTCAACAGAGAAAGAGCAAGTGTAAGAGAGAAGATGAAAAAAGACCAGAGAGGTGGAAAAGTACAGCATACTTTCTTGGGGGAAGAACTGCCCCATGCTGCCACAGCTTTCAGTCTAGCAGACTTATGATCAAAAGATGATAAAGTTCCACTGGCGCTACTACTTCTAACTTGCAGCTTTTTGTATAGTTACACTATGTTTAGCCTCTATCTGTCAACTCTTTGCTTCAGACAGAATCCTTAAGTCTCTGAATCTACACAGACATGGTGCAAAGATGAGTTTTGCTGCAGTCCTGGAAAATCTTTAGGCATTGCCTCTCAGCCCATCGGTTTTTATCCTCATCTCCTTTGAAAGAAATAACTTCTTGCCCGCCTTTTCTCCACCTCCAAACAGCCGCTTTAAGCTCCCTCTTCCACTATCTTCACATAGGCCTCTGTAAGCCAGAAGCATTTTTTATTTTTCAGCCTCTGTCATTCCCTCTCATCTCAATATCTCTCTCTCTGTCTTCATCGCTCCTTTCCTAAATAAAGGCACATCTCATCCATTTCATCATTTTCATTGCTCTCCTCTCACCCTCAATAAAGCATCGCTCCTCTGCTGAGCAGCATTAGTACAGCTCCTACCTCTGCTGCTAGAAAAGCTCATTAAATCAACTTAGGAAGAGGGCAACATACTGTACAGATTTATCTGGGCAAGATGCAGGTATTGGATACGTAAACACACATGGTGGAGACAGACAAAATTGAAAATATCAAAAAAGGCTCTACAGGATGGAAAAGAAAGCTTAACTGAATAAAAATGACTGAGATTAGGATGATGAAAAAAAGAAGAATCCATGGAGAGAATTTAATTCCAATCTGAGTGGGATTATGGTAAATCTAACCTGCCCTGCTGTCTCTTCTACTCCTTATAGCGTTAGCTCAGAGTCGCTCTGAGGAAGAATTGGGATCCTATAAGCCTTGAGGTGTTAGCATTGGCTCACATCCCTATAAGCTTCCTCTGCCCCACAGTAATCAATTACTATTCCTGCTTATCTGTCTCTAAAACTTCCCATCCATCCAAAGCCATCACCAGCCCATGACCCTGGGCATACACCGGAAAGCTCTGTTAATCAAGACCCATTTACCAAGATGCTGGATGTGTGTGCAAAAGTTTTGGGCACTGAATCAAAAAGGTATGCATGTTATGAAAAATTATACCATAAATGGCACAGTAACCATTCTGAGTCTAAGTCATCATAGGTGAAAACCTATATCTAAATATTTTTTGATGTGTGTCAGTTAAACTGATTGTTTTATTTGTTTCCCGATTGCCAAGATTAGGAGAACAATTTAATAAAAACAAGAATTACATATTCGCATTGCCTATAGGTTAGAGTTAGGGTTGGGGTCATCACAGGTGAAAACTTAGACATCAGTGGACTGAATAAAAAAGTACTGAATCAATATTTTGTGTGACAAATTTTGTTTTTAACAAATTCTTCAAGGGAGAGTTAAAAATAGTTGTTAATCTAAGCATTTGAGAAAAATTGCCACAGATTGAATCTGGGACTGAATCACATGCCACCCTAATGGTATTCATAAATGGCAAGAGTCTCAACATCTAAAAGACTCCTAAACCTTTGCACAATAGCGAAATTTTGCCCTATTTAGCAAAGAACCAATGAATGCTGTCATTACCATAGTTTAATTTATATTAAGCCAATAAAGCAATAGCTTGCCAAGGCCCCATTTAAAGCATAGACTGAGGTCAGGGCCAAGTATCTGTTAAGTATGAGAAACAGCCAAAATTCTTGGTCAAGTAAGTAATTAACCAAGTATTTTCTCAAGCATGAACATCAAACACTCTGGGTTAAGGTCCTTCAGTGTGAGGATTTACTGTTTTTACCTGAGTGATTATTTGGGAGTTGGCAAAATAAAACACTCATTTTGAAAACTTTTGATGAACATTTAAGTTTTTTCAGTTGGGTGCATTAGATGCAGTGCTAGTGTTAGACTTACACTATATGAACAAAAGTACTGGGCCACACCACTTAACCACTGAATTCAGGTGTTTCATTCAGTCCCATTCCTACAGTTGTGTAAAGCCAAGCACCTAGCCATGCAGTCTGCCTTTACAAACATTTGTAAAAGAATGGACCATTCTAAAGAGCTCACTGAATTTGAGCAAGCTACTGTAATAGGAAGCCACAGTTGCAACAAGTTAGTTTGTGAAATTTCTTCCCTCCTAGATATTACACAATCAGCTGTAAATAGTGTTATTGCAGAAAGAAAGAGTTTAGGAACCATAGCAAATCGGCCACAGAGTGGCAGACCACGTAAAATTATAAAGCAGGGTCACTGTGGTAACTACAGAGTTCCAAACCTCCTTTGGCATTAACATCAGCACAAAAACTATGCAGCTGGAGCTTCATGACATGGGTTTCCGTGGCAAAACACTAAACACGATGGTAAACATCAGATGAAATGGTGTAAATCATGCTCCAACTGGACTCTGGCACAGTGGAAACGTGCTGTGGAGTGATGAATCACACTTCTCTATCTGGCAGTCTGACGGATGAATATGGGTTTGACAAATGCCAGGAGAACGTTACCAGTCTGACTGCACTGCACTAACTATAAAGTTTGATGGAGGAGGGATAATACTATGGGACTGGCTTTCAGAGGTTAGCCTGTATCCTTAGTTCCAGTGAAGGGAAATCTTAATGCTTCAGCTTACCAAGACATTTTGAACAATTCCATGCTTCAAGCTTTGTGGTAACAGCTTGGGGAAGGTCCTTTTCTGTTCAACATGACTATGCCCTAGTGCACAAAGCAATGTTCATAAAGGCATGGTTGGATGAGTTTGATGTGGAAAAACTTGACTGGCCAGCACTGAGCTCTAACCTCAACCCAATCCAAGCACCTTTGTCATGCACTAGAACGGAAACTGCGAGCTAGGCCCTCTCGTCCAACATCAGTGTCTGAGCCCAAACATGTTCTTCTGGATGAATGGGCAAAAAATCCCACAGACACACGCTTTACTCTTCTGGGAAGTCTTTCTAAAAAATTTTAAACAGTTATAGCTGCAAAGTGGGACCAACTCCATATTAATGCTATGGATTTAGAATGGGGTATCATAAAAGCTCCTGTAGGTATAATGTGTAAGTGGCCCAATGCATTTGTCCTTATAGTGTAATTTACTCCTTCAAAAAAGATACACACTCTCTAATAGTTGTGCTCCAATTTGTAGCCTAATTTTTTATCATTTGCATGAACTGTCTGATTCAACATGTTAGTCATCTAGGAGCTGTGTGTTTTAATGCTGGTACATACTAAGATACAAGGTAATAATAGTTTTAAACCAGATAACAAGTCATGTGATTTTTTTTTCATTTTTCTTATCAGCAAGCATCTGGTGAAAAAATTAGACTTAATTAGGTCACAAGGGTCAGTGAATGTGAACAAAGCATTTAAAATTTTCCGAATGAGGCCAACAATACCTAACGAGGCCTCATATATAAAGCTCTGCACTCAAAAGATATCCACATCCACAGATGGACTAAGTGTTGTGCCCTTCAGCCCTGTTAATATACTTTAAGATTACACAAACAAAAAGGTCACACAAGAACTGGAATTAACTTGAAATCCTATTGGAAGATTAAGGTTAGATTAATTTATTGCAGTTACTCTGATGAACATGTAGTTTTTCCTTCAGTCTGTTTACAAATAAATCTCAATCCATCTCTTTATCCTTCAACACTGTCCTCATTTTTCCATCCAGTTCATTCTTCAGTCTCATCTGTTTTCTCTTTAGAATAAACAACTTCATCTAAACCTTGCAGCACAGATTGTTCACCCAAAAGCCTTACTAGTTTTAGAATAGGTCCTTTTTTTGCAGAGAACTCATCTAGGAGGGTGGTGCAGGGCAATGAGAAAAAACACCTTACGATCATGTATCTCAAAGGGCCATTATCAACAGTGCATGACAGAGGTTCAGCAGGACCCTGATATACAAACATACATGCCTGAGAATGCATGCAGAACACACACACACACACACACACACACACACAAGATCCCTCTGCCTCACAATTTTAATCACAAGCACAAATTAATGACATTCTGTGGAGTCTGGTCTTTTTTTAAAATCTTATCCCATGAGCCTTTGTTATAGTGTAAATTAAAGACAACCTGGCTCAGGATTGGTTCACCGCAGAGTTTATTTGAAGGTTTGTAGCTCACAGCTCGTCTCCTGAATAGAAACCATGTGTAAATATCAAACATTCATATCAGCTGCATTCCTTTTGTCTGGTAAATCCAATGTCTGGAAGGCTGTGCTGTACATGTGCGAGGCAGACTGGTTCCAGCATGCTAACTTTAAATGTGCACACTAACGTGGAGAAAAAAGTTCAAATTGAAACAGAAATCACATTATATAAAAAAAATAAGCCAATTATTGTTTTTATTTTGGGCAACACAGAGGTGCAGTGATTAATACTGCTGCCTCATTGCAAGTAGATTATGGACTTGCACCTGCTGACTTTTCTGTGTGGAGTTTGCATGTTCTTCATGGGCCTGCCTGAGTTCTCCCTGAGTACTTGAACTTCCTCAAACAGTCCAAAAGCATGCTTGTTAGGCCAACTGGCAATTCTGAACTGGATGTGGTGTGGATATGAGAGCACGTGATTGCCTGTCTCTCTGGGTTTTTGGCGACCTGTCCTGGATGTACCCCATCATGGTCCCCAGCCCTCCTGCAACCCTATGATGCACAAGCTGTTAAAAGGAAGGAAGGACAGAAGAAAGGGAGGGAGCAAGGCCGGATAAATAACAGAGGCCTTGAAAGCTTAAATATTATTCAAGGTGGCTCGTCCAGCATCTGGGCATTTATACTGATAAGAGACGGTGGCACAAACACACCCAGCAGGCCTGTTTTCTTTTTATGAGGATGCACCTGCTCTCCCCATAGGTCCATTTGGCCAATAAGAAGAGACGAAGAGCCACAACTGTGAGCTATATAAATATCATGGCTCAGTCTCTTTGCGCGCACAATCACACCAATGTTGCTAACTCTGAACAGCTGCAGCTTGATACCACCTCTCAGCCAACATTCTTCTCCTGCTATCCTTCACTGCCAAGACAGCAATCCGGCAAACTCCAACTGACTAATCTATTTTCTCAATCATACACAAACAAACAATTGAATAGCTGGCTCTCGGATACAGACTTAGTCTTCTAGAGCTGAAATCAAATTGTAGACGAAACAGCAAGAGCATTCTTTCATTTCAGCATTTTATAAAACAGCCATCCACGTAAGAATGCACGTCTCTCCTAACAAAGTGCCTAGTTAGTTCCAGTCATGTGGTTAGATTTACAGGCTGTTAATCAGCTGCAGCACAAAACACAAACAATGCAGTCTAATAGCATTTTCTTTGAGTACTGCTTTAGACTTGTAGCTTTGCAATGTTTCAAACCAGACTTTAAAGCTACCCTTTGAACACATAAGCATTCTTGGCATTTAAAACAGGGAAAACACCACATGAGGTAGCATATCTGTTCAACATGTCGAGCAACTGAGTGGGCAAAGCAGTTGAGGTGGTGGCAGGAGGGACAAATTGACATGGCCTTGAAGACAGAGATTTTTGTGTGCTTTTCACCCACTGCCAACCCCCCTAAGAGAGGAGGAGTCGAGGAGAGGAGGGTAAAAGGGTGAAAAGGGAAAACAGAGTGACAGACGGGGGGGAATTGGCAACCACACACAACAGCTCTATTACCAAACCCACCCCACCCCAGCTCAGACTAGCCCTGCTGGATGAAGAGTGGGTGAAATGGAGGAGGACAAAAAGAAGCTAAGCATCACAAAGCTCAAACTTCACAAACAACACATAGACAAGCCCTCCTCTCAGAAATTCCAGTGTGATGTCATTTCATTTGGGGTGTGTGTGTGTGTGTGTGTGTGTGTGTGTGTGAGAATGATGACCTTGTGGCTTCCTTCTCCTTGAAGGAG
>VUQH01064264.1:0-10079 GCA_015106775.1 Etroplus canarensis
ACAGAACTGGAGAGGATCTGCAAGGAAGAATGGCAGAGGATCCCCAAATCCAGGTGTGAAAAACTTGTTGCATCATTCCCAAGAAGACTCATGGCTGTACTAGCTCAAAAGGGTGCTTCTACTCAATACTGAGCACAGGGTCTGAATACTTATGACCATGTGATATTTCAGTTTTTTTTTTTAAATAAATAAATTTGCAAAAATTTCCACATTTCTGGCTTTTTTCTGTCAAGATGGGGTGCTGAGTGTACATTAATGAGAAATAAAATGAACTTCATTGATTTTGGCAAATGGCTAGAATGACACAAAGAGTGAAATATTTAAAGGGGTCTGAATACTTTCCGTACCCATTGTATATGTTTTTGATATTCCAAAATTTGTACCTTTACTGCACAGAATGGTAAAGCTTTCTTTTAAAAATCCTCAAAGACCACTTGGAAGCAAAAAAAATGTAGAAGTTGTCATCCACTGAATGTTAGGGATGGTTCTGAAAGAGCATCCATGGTGTGCTAAGCAGCACTTTGGTTTTAGTTTAAAAATATACATTTAACTGCAAAGACTTAGGATAAAAGAATAATTTTCTCCTCCACAGATTGTCATCTACAACTGTAATGACTAACCTTCCTTTTCCCTCAGGGTTTCTGTGTGGGTATTACAGGCCCGACAGCCCACCAGTCCTAAGTTGACCTACTGCTAGGCCTATGCACAGGAGTGTTTTAAGTTCTTTTAGATAGACGCTAAAAGAAATTAGGTAAACTAATGGTTTCTGGTGACAGCTTTTCCACATTACAAACACCTCAAAAAAAAATATACAAAAAGTTTGGAAAAAAGTGTTTAAATGTTACGACAGTTTCACCTGCCCACTAATCAAGGTAGGCTTGGGGTAAAGCACAATTGTGTGATGGTTAGCACTGTCACCTCACAGCAAGAAGGTCATGGGTTCCAATCCACTGGCTGGGACCTTTTTATGTGGACTTTGCATGTTCTCCCTGTGCCTGCATGGCTTCTGTCCAGATACTCCCACTTTGTTCCATAGCCAAAACACATGCATGTTAGGTTAATTAGTTAATTAGTTAGGTTAATTAGTATTAGCTGAAGGTGTGAATGTGAGAATGAATGATTGCCTGTCTTTGCGTCAGCCCTGCAACAGACTGGCAACCTGTCCAGGGTGTACTCTGCGTCTCACCCTACGACAGCTGGAGTAGGCTCCAGCGCCCAGCCCTTCCAACCCTCAGCTGAATAAACAGAAGAACATGGATGGATGGACGGCAAAAGCAGCAGCTAGACAGTGCAAAATTAAATTATACCAAAAGCTGTCAACTTCAAAGTCCCTTTGTCTTGTATGCAACGTTACCTTGGCCTTGCTAAAGAAATCCTACACCACACATAAGCTGTACACACCTTGAAAGAGTTTATTGAAGGATCACTTCAGAGCACAGCAGTCACGCACCATGGGCAAGGCCGCCACGATAGCATCTTATCGTTATAGCCACGTTCTTAAAAACAAGAAATCCTTTAAGTAGGCATTCAATTGTGCAGACAATGTGAATTATTTTCCAAGCTTCCTTAATTAACATTGCAAAATTTACCAGCAAACAGTGTGTGAGAATTTTTTAACATGAAATAAGCAATGGTTGTTGTAATGGAGACTGCGAAAGGTTCAGGCCAGGAGTCTACAGAGAAAGTCATTCTGTGCTCACTTGGAGGAAACAGGCTCAGAACACACAGCCCCACTTCTTCACACAGATGTAAGATGGATAAGTAGTGTGAAATTTTTGGTGAGATGTTGCTTGAAATCAAAGATTTCCTGAAGTTTTCAAAACATGCACAGCTAGAGAACTGCCAGTGGCTCTTGGATTTAGTGTTCCTGACAGATCTGACTGACCTGCACGATGAGTTTAATTTAGAGCTGCGGGGTAACGGTAAATATTGAATAACCATGATCAGCTCAGTGAACACATTTAAAAGCAAGCTACAACTGATGTCAAGTAGGCTATGACCTGAGGAAATCCTCATACGCATGCAGAACTTTAACTCAGAGCAACAACTTCTTGCTGCTTGACAGTGCACGTTATGAGGAGCAAGCTGAAAACATCTTGTCACGAGAAGAGTAGCATTACAGACTGAATCCATTGAGCCTGTTAGCAGCTGTCTGTTCTCCATTTGATGCAAGTACTGATGTAGACTGCAATGGCTGTAAAGTTGCACTGTTGTTTAACTTGGATTGCTCATGATTAGTATGAAAGTTTTTGGGGTTTTTTAACCTGTTTTACAATGAAAAATTACATGATGCAAATCAGGATGTCTGGAAATAAATGCAGGTTTGATAACTGACAGCTGGAACAGCACCTTGAATGCAGCACAGTTCACATAGCAATCATTCAAGTCTGCTTTCTCTCACATGAAATTCGTCAATTTCAAGTACAGATAAAGAATGACGGATGATCATTTTGTGGCCTGCATAGCACTTGATTTACAGTACTGTATTAAATCTTCAAGGCAGACTTCAGCCGAAATCCATACCATTCCCAGAAATGAAACTGTGCAGCTACAGAAACCTCAATAACTGTGAAAAGTATGTTTTTTATTATACCATGTAACCACAGAATATTGATTAGCAAATAGAAAAAAAAATGTAATTGGCCATAAGTGTATCTCACTTGCTTATGCGCTTAATAAAATGGCTAATGTTCTGCCATTGTAGATGTATGCATTTTTTTCTCATCTTCATATCTCTGAATAACATCTGTCACTGTTGAACTCTTCTTGCCATCCTGTTTTTCAGTAAAGTAACTGAAATTGAAGTTTTATTTTCTCCAAATCCAACATGAACAACTCAGTTTCACTAGTAGTGGCACAGCAATGCAGACACACCAGCGCGCATGTATAAAAGCCAACAAAGATGACATCCACTATTGCAGGGATTTAACACAGTGCTAAAAATGAACAGTAAGTCCTAAAATCAGCTCCTAAAGACCTGACTACAAAAATCTACCCGTCTCCTCCCAGTGTCAGTGGTCAAACGAAGCTACATTTACTTCTGCTTTTCTGACTCAGAGAACTACCCTTTATTACACCTAGATTGCATTTATGTTTGATATGCGCATTGTAAATGCATAAGCAGGCTTTCAGTAATGACTACTGTATGGCTTCTTTGTTGGACTTTGAAATCCCAACAGTCTAAAGGTACTCTCAGCTACTACCCTTTTCGCTAAGAGATCACCACAGTGGATGTGATTCTGCACGATACCCTTTCAGACATAAATCTCTCATTTACCCAGGCTTGGGTCCGGTGGTGGGAGTACACTAGCTTGTCACCTCCAAAGCTGAACTTGTATCTCCTTCTGGAAAAAAACAGGGACCTTTTTCGTGTGAGGCAAATGTGAAAACCACTACGCTGGCAACCTTTAATATAGAGCTCAGTTCAAAATGGGTTATTTTTCACAATAACACACAGTTTCTTGTTTTGGGGATTTTTATAATTGAAAATGGCATTAAAAATAACAAAATTTGGCTGGGGTCTGTTAGGGCTCTCCACTTATGCAGGGTTTCACCAATCTGAGCAGCCAGACAGCACCCAGCGGTTCCCAAATCCTTCTATCCTGCTTCCAAGTCTGAGAGTTCACATCAGCAGTGGCACCACAGCGCAGCACAATCAGGCTGCCACACAGACTGCCAAAGGGCAAAGCATTCATGTCAAAAGATATTCTGGTTTTAGCTTCAGCAAACAACCCTTACCCTTTCCACAGTAAGAGAACTAGTAGTGGCAACAAAATGTTGGCAGAGAAAATCAGAGGGCACGATTCATAGCAACAAAACAGTCTTTTTTGCTGCTGTGTTTACCTGACTCTACCCCATTATTACTTTTGCCTTTGCAGGGGCAAAAACTAGGAGAGGCCACTGAAAGGTTTCTCAAAATATAATGGAGTATGACTCTAGTGTCATTTTAAGCCTTGGTATCAGCTAAAAACCACCAGATTAGGGGTGGGCAACCTTTACTATCAGAAGAACAATTTCCAAGCACGTTTTGACCAAGAGGAAAACTGGATATAGCCATCAAACATATTTATGCTTTATAATGAAGGTGATAGCCTATCAATATTACTGACACAGTGTAAAAAATTCAAATCTTTTTAACAGAAGTTATTACTTTTCGGTGGGTTGCAGTTGCATTTTAAATACAATAATATCCTATTTTTGTTACATTTATTAAATTATATAACTATCTTTTCCATTTATCATTGTATTTAAAAAAACATATATTAGAATATTTGGTCCCACCTAAAAACAGAATAGCTGTGAAGTTAGGCAGGCCAATCAGTATGTTTGCAAATTAATTAAATTAAAAGTAGCCAGTAATGGAAACACATAGGAGCCTAATAGCTTTAAAAATGCTAAAAGAAAAAAAAGTCAGTTTTGACTTAATTTTTACTAAAGTCCAGTTGCAGAGCAAGCAAACCAGTAAGTCAACAGTGGTGGGAGTAAAAGTAAACAAGATTATGCATTTACTACCATGCTAACCACTGCTAGTGAAGTACAGCAAGAGGATGAGGCCAGCAGATAGATGCAGGCTATGATGCACATATTAAAATTATTTTAACAAAAGTTGGTATATCTGCTGTACATTTCCCAATAAGAGAAAGTAAAGAAACACTTATAACCAAGATGGGATTCATGGAGAAAAAAAAAAACAAAAAAAAGAAAAAAGGTGAGGGGATCTTTTTTCCCCCTCTCCATGAAAATAAGTCTAGAACCACAGTGGTCCTATATACCCTGAAGCCTGCTAGAATGTGTAATATTGATTACTGCTGTCAATTTAAAATTTATAGTGTAGTGATTTACACATTTGCCTTACAAGTGAACGGTCCCTGGTTCAATTCCAGGTGGGGGCACAAGCCCCTCTCACCATGGAGGGTTGCAGGAGGAAGGGCATCCAGTGTAAAACCTCTGCCAAATTACCAATGTGGATTAATTTGCTGTGGCGACCCCTTGGAAAGAATACAAAGGAGCAGCCGAAGGTACTTCTAGTACAAATATGATCTTTAATTATACAAGTTCACAACTTAAAACATATAACCACAGTGTTTACAAGAATATTGTAATTATTTTTATTAAATACACCCAGTATGACCAGTGAGCCAGGTGTGCCACACTGAAATAGCAGTATTTTGTGGGATAAAGACAAGTTGGACCCTGATCATCCTCACCTAAACAGTGTCATCCCTACTGTCACAGGAACGCAGAGCATTTAAAGTCCATTTCTGATTTAAATGATTGTTGCTGGCACAGTGGACTGTTTCAAAAAAGATGCACAAAAATCAGGGAGGGGGGGTTTACATTTTTCTCTCCACCAAAGATAAATAAGATTAATAATAATAATAATAATAATAATGTAACAGAGGCAAGGACATGTAGACCAGAAAGGGAACTCACATCCTGATTACAACAATGATAAATATATTCATATTCATCTTATGTTGCCAAAGGCACACGAGCCGCTGGAGAGGCTCGAGACCCCCCTCCCTAGATAATAGAATCACTGCTCCAGAGCAGCACTGACACAACAGGATACTTCAACAATGACAGGTGACATGGTTCTAACAGTCACTAAACATTAATGCTTGACCAATGGGCTGACAGCTCTCCTCACTGATGAATGCATGCCCTGGACATGAGTATCCGTTACCATGGAAACTTGAGATTTAGGGGACCAAGGATGCATTTTTTTTCCACTCACAAAAAATAAATAAACAAATACAAACCTGCATGTAACAGAGTACAGCCTGTAAATATCTGCTTTTTGGAGAAATGGTAGAAGGGTGTATATAAGCAGCATGTGGTTATGACATGTGACAGCATCGACTAAAGATGTTGGATTTGGATGACTTCAGTGCAGGCACACATGAAGAAAGTTACAACAGTTTTCAGTTCAAATGCAAAAAGGTTTTCCTCCCTGCCACTGCAAGTCCAGACTTCTTCTGCAGAACTTACCAGAACTAAACAATGCAGCTGGAATGCAACACCACTACTGCTCCAAAAAACAAAACAAAAACAACGCTGTCTCTTATTAAAATTTATTTAATCACAACATGCTGCCGAAAAACGAGCCCCATGCATAATTTCTAGCTGCGTGGGGGAACACTTAGTAAACCTAAAGTGCTGAAGAGGAGATGTCAAATTAAAAGCCACTTACTGAGTGCCTTGATTGTGGAAACATCATGTCAGTTCCTTGTTTGTTGCGCTCCTTTTTCAAAACAAGCTGTTTATATGTTTCCTTTGCGCTGGTCTTTCTTTTGTCCAAACCTAGCCCAGCTTCACACGGGAGCTGTCCAGCGTTAGCAGGTTGACTAGCTAACAGTCGCTAGCGGACACCCCCCTCCCCCAGCCCCCCCCTCCCCAAAACAAATTAAGCCGATTAGAAGTGATGCACTTTGCGGCCGCCAGCGAGGCAGAGGAGTCGGTGTGCTATCTTGGGTTGTCCCGGCCCCGTGTTTACTGCGTCTGTGGGCAGGAAACCACCATCAGTGCTGACTCCTCACCGGCTAAGCTAGCTAATTTTTCAAAAGCTGTCAGTCAAAAACGATTCATCGCCGTTGTAAGCTTTCCGCCTTAACGCACAAGCGGCAGCGGTTCGACCCCGGCGCATGTAGACTAACAGCGTCACGCACACAGTAATGTTTGGATGGAGCTAGCGAGCGGAGGGTAATTCTTTCCGTTCCTCGCCTTGTGCTGGCCCGTCAAAGCTTTCAGCTCACTCCCGTCAGCCAGCTGCCACCACACTGATGAAAAAGTGAAGAAGGAAAAAAAATGGGACGTAAGGCTCAGAAATAACAAAATGTCTGCGGGTTCGCTTTAAGTTGAATCCCGTTTGGTCGCCCGGGTGGTGATGGAGGGGTGGAGGGATCTCTGCTGTCGCTGAGACGGTGAATCAACTTGAAACTGAAACGCTCCCCGGCTTGACTTTAACTATCAGCGTTTATCCCTTCAACAGAGGAGTGCAGGAGATCCGAGAGCGGATTTGGCAGCGAAGCCAGAAAGTCAGTCCGTTCCTGTGGCTGGTAGGTAGGTAGGCGGACGCGACGCCGCTGGGCTGAACGCCCCCACACAGAAACACGGCGGCTAGATGAGCGGAGAGCGGATCTACACGCCGCGGATCTACCGCAGCGCCAGCAGCCCGATGTCTGAGCGAGGAGCGCCTCATGTGGACAGGTCAGCACACACAGCCTCACCGCACAGTCGTCACAGGTGTGTTTTTACTTTTACAGTTTTATGCCATTTTTTTTAAACATTAGAACAATAAGGATCCGTATCAAGAATAGTACAAGCTGTTTCATTTATAACTGAAGGTTCATGGATGTGGTGACGGAAGTCGATGTGACAGAAGAGGATGCAAGGGGTAGGGTGAGCTGGAGGCAGGTGATCCGCTGTGGTGACCCCCTAACAGGAGCAGTCAAAAGAAGAAGACGGACAAGAAGAGAGTCTGAACTCTTTTCTAAAGGCAGTCAAGTCTGTTTGCTTACCTGTAAATTCACAGCTAAGGATACCCAGATTGCAAACAATAGATGAAATTATATTAAAGCAACATTGTTCTCAAAACTTAACTTTAATTGAACCAGCATTGAACACTAACATTGATTCTTAACTCATAAGAACTCATGATGACATGCATGTAACAAACACTTTACTTTGTTTGCAGCTGTGTGGGCCTCTCCCCCATAATTTTCCTGTAAGGAAAAATGGGTCTGGGTTCCTCATGGGTTAATCCCTTTTGCACCCTGTGTTAATACTGACGCCAGGTTGAAATCACGACTAAAAACCAACAGAACTTCTATGGTATTTCAGCTGACTGTAAAACTTCATTGACTCAATACTGAAACAATGTAGTACTGAAACAATGTTGAAACGGCACCTGAAGATCAACAGCACTTCAATGACACTTCAACTGCCTGTGACCGTTCATTTATTTGAATCAACACTGAATTCTGATGTTGTTGCTTCATCACTTTTGCATCCTCCGTCAATACTGAAACAGCACTGACCAAGGATCAACAGGACTCAATTATTTCCTTCAATATTAAACACAACAAATGACTAATTGCACTTCAGAAGAATGTATTTTTTAATCTACAGCCGATGCCAATTTCTTGAGTGAAAATTTGGTATTTAGGCAAAAAAAAAAGTGAAAGTGTTACATTTGTTGGGATACTGTGAGAGTAATATTTTATTTATATTTTCACACAATAATAGTTGCCTAATAATTGTGCACACAGATTCTCGTAAAAAAAAAGAGCCAAAACCTCACTTTAACTTCCTTAAATATTTAGGTTTGAGGTTTATTAACATTTTTGGATTTACCAAGAGCACTGTTGTTTAATAATAAAAAATAATCCTCAAAAATGCAACTTGCCTAATAATTGTGCACAAAGAGCATTAGATCAAGGTTAGTTTGAAATCCTCGGTGAATTCACTTTTGTACTGCATGATGTCCTGCCTCCCATTGCCCCTTTGAGCTGCAGGGGTAAAGGAGAATTTTGACTGCCACTTTGCCCGTATTCTAAGTCAGAACATCTACAAAAGAAAACACGGAAGCAAAACATCTCTAAAAGGTGAATAATGCATATGAAAAAAAATAACATTAAATAAATATACTTTGTTCACTTTGTTATTGTTTTTTAAATGTGTACATGCTCCCTCTCCTTCTCCAAACTCATCCTAGTTAACATTTTCCTGCTGTCATCAAAGTTATGAGGTATAAAGCTAACTTTACAGTCAGGGACATTTTAGAAGAATCTGATTGCTGTGACAGTCACAAATCTCTGTATTAGTTTTAAACAATGTACATAAAATTTAATTGCACAAAATATTGGAAAATAAGTGAATGCCTACCTGATCTTCACAGAGGAAATTTGTGGGTTGCAGTACAGTGATATCTACCACAGGATCATCATTCAGTCATAAATAGATAACTTAAATATCATCTCCCAGTCAACTAACAGTGGCTTTACAGTGTAACTGCTGGTCAGCCATTAATCAATGATTTTTTTTTCCAATATAATTTTCCGCTCAACTGTAGCTCAATGAAAATTCAATATAACCACCTGGTCAACCATAAATCAATGACTGTCACCTGGTCATCTACAAACAGATGATCCATTAATTATAACCAGGATAGTTATGAATCAATGTTATTCCAATGTATGTGTCATCACACTGTCAGGTTTCATCAGTATGTTAATACTTATCCAACATTTATTTAGGACTGAGATTTCAACCTCAGCCATAATGATGATTCAGATGAAAAGTCAGTATCATCTTGCTGTCTGTGGAACTTGGCCATTATAACAATAAGAATCTTTTTGTGCATTATGTTTCAGGCAACTTAATACATTTCAAAATAAAATAAAATCTCAACAATGAGTTTACTAATGTTTTAAAAGTAATTTCCTTAACTGTATTAGTAATTAGATCATCTAAAAATTCAGTTTCCCCATTGTGTAGTGGTTAACACATTTGCCTTCCAGGTGGTGACACAAGCCCCTCTCACCATGGAGGTTTGTGTCAGGAAGGGTATCTTTTTTTTTTGCCAATACGTTTATTGTCTTTTTCAAAATTATTTCACAAACACATAACATACACACATACATACATACACACACACAGACTGCATACCCTTGCATCATAAAAAACAGAAAATAAATAAATAAAAATAAGTTAAGAAAAAGCAAAACAAAAAAAATTAAATAAATAAGAATAATAAATGAATTTAAAAAAACAATAAAAAATAATTTAAAAATAAATAAATTAAAAAAGGGAAGGGGGGGAGGAAGAAAGAAAATGGGGGCTACATTTTACAACGTTCATAAGTCATTTCATAAAAAATCTAACACTTTCACTTGTCATCATATTCATATATGGTTCCCAGAGTTTATCAAAGTCTTTTTGTTTGCCTTTGGCAATGTATGTTAGTCTTTCCAGTCCAATACATTCAGAAAGTGCCTTCATCCACATCTTCATTGTAGGAGCGTCCATACTCTTCCAGCATAGTGCAATAGCTCTCCTGGCTTGTAGAAGTCCAAAGT
>VUQH01064301.1:7891-21649 GCA_015106775.1 Etroplus canarensis
AATGGCAAAAAAAAAAAAAAAAAAAAAAAATCACAACACTAAAAAACAGAGATAAAACCCCAGGACTTTGCTTCTGTGAGGTAACAGCAGAGCTTTTTTTCCCACCTCAGACTGATCCAGAAACAGACTTTGATGGATAATTTTCAAGCACCAGAACAGCTGCAATGATTTTCAAGCCTGAGCTCAAAAAGCAAAGAGCAATGACAGCCCGGTGAGTGTTACGCTCATTCACTCAGGATGGGAAATGTGTTCACTCAGTCAGATGTGGAAGGGTTCAAGATGATGTGTAGGTGAAGGAGCACAGACATGCCAATCATCCACTGAACAATCTTCTTGAGAAAACACTTGTCTCAAGCTAATGCCTATTGATCACCATGAGCAAGATAAAATTGTGGGGCACGCTGGTATGGATATACGCTAAGGGAAACAAACAATTACAGTACAACAATACGTAAAGAAAAAAAAGACACTTAAATCTGTTCTTTTAGTGATGATAGTGCTATTTTGGTTGCCATAAGCTTCATGTTTGAAAAGGAAAATATTGAGGCATGATAATATGAGATACACAGTAAAATTTAGCGCTGAATGAATAAAATATACTGTAGTACTTAAGATATTAAAGTAAAATTTGTGCTCTCCATCAGTACAATTCAGTAACTAATTACTACTTATCTATTTTATTTGCAGAAGGGTCTGCTAAAATAGATTGTATAGGCACAAAAAGAAAGTGAGTTGTGATCCTGACCTTCAGTTTGGGGATCTGCCCTGGAATAGATGGGACCCACTGTGGTGTGAAATGCTCTGATCACCTAATGGGCAAAATTTGCTATAAATCCGCACCATTACAGTAACAGGCTAACTGGACTGTAATCACAAAAATGACTGTAGGTTCCCATTTAGCTAATGCAAATGAGTTGCTTTTTAATTTGATTGTCAAGCCAAATGCAATTTCTATCAAAAAAACGAGCAGACTGTATTTGTTAGAGTATGAGAATAATCTTTTTCTGTCATATTGGACATTCACATTTTTTTTCTCTTTCTCTTGACCTTGTAAAATGCCTCTTGTTAAGGAATTAACCCAATGCTATTGACACTGTTCAGTCTCTTTTATCAGTAGACATCACCAATGTGATTCTTACTGTCTCCTCCTCTGTCAATAGTTGAAAAAAATCATATAAGGTTTGAAGTTTAACAAGGTTTTGTTTTATCTACACACTGTTAATACACACATACACACAGGCAGTTACACATGTACAGGTGTCTCATGGGACCTCCTTGCAGTGCTGCACTTTCCTCTGGATATGCTCAAACAGAAAATACGAGCTCGAGGGGCTTGGAGGAGGGCCAGGCTCGTCTCCTCGATTTTGGGTCATAAACGCGGCCTCTGCCCAAGGACTGCAGGGCCTTTTAAAACAGGGCTCAGCTTGATTGGACACACTTCTGTTGCTCCCTCCCGACTGCTAGCAAGCCAGCTGATCAGAGAGGCAGAACAAAGCCGGTCTCTTACAAGCCAGTCCGCTCTCAACCTCTCGTACTTTAAACGGGATGTATTTTTCCTTAAAAGAAAAGAGTTGCTGTTTGCTTCGCTGATGCTAGTTGACAGTGGAAACTGTTGTCTGTAAAGACAACAGCCTGGATTTTTTGTATTGCAAAAAAAAGAAAATCTGAGCGTAGGATATGTTCAGCTCATTTCAGCAAGGAACTCAGCACCAGGATCCGTGATGGAAAGAAACAAAATTCAAATCCTTGCATTGGGCCAGGATAAAGTGGAAGAAGTTCAAGTGAGAGCATTCTGCATACGGCCTCACTCACACTGGTGTTTTGAACGTCTAATTTGTCCATAAATATTACAACGTGCACCATTTGGCTCATGAATATGAAATAGATGGAACCACAGGCTCTCCCCATAATCAACAGTCGACACACACAGTCCGTCGTCAGCTCTCAAGCTCTGCGGCAGCATTTCTTCCACTGCATTTAGCCAATCACGGCCAATCACAGCCTTAGCAGAATGTTAGTGCTGGTACAAACTGTCCGCGAATAACGTGTGAACACAGCATCTATTGTCGCCAGGGATATTTTAGTGGATCGCAGGCACGCTCCCCACTTCTTTTGTCTTTCTCTTTCCTGTCTGTCTCTTCCGCATGCACAGACAAGTGATATTTACAGTGTGAGAGTCCCAATTTCTTACCACCAACTTTGACGATCATGGAGCAAAAATATAATCATAATGTTTTATTTACCGCTGTTGGATAAACAGTGAGCTCACTGTAGAAACAACACTGAAACATGATGCAGAGATGAAATGCTAATGCACCAACAATCCCTGCCCATCCGTTTACCCCGCCTTAAGCTGGATGGCTGTCCTCCAACATGGCCATATGCCCCTTAGCCTAGCTGCTCAACGTTGTATTAAATGACTCATGATACATAGTCTACATATCATCACTACCTAAGAATGAGAAAGGGGAAAGGGGGCTACTGGTTGAGTTGTTTCTGTTTGTCTTGCTCATAGCAGCATAGTTTCAGTAAAGTAAATTGCATGATAGTTTTAGTGGTGCATTTCTGTCATTATTGATTGAGGCACTGATGAAATGTTTCTTTAATAAACATATGAAAAGATTATCAAATTGTAACAATTATCCAAAGCAAATTTGAGAGACCAACACTTTTTTTTTTGCTTGTTTTATCTGACTAACATTGTGAACATTCAATTTACTGTCATATATTCCCAAAAAATGCATTTAAAATGGAAACCGAAATCAAACTCCTTTTCTGTTTTTGATAGAAACACAATTGCTTTATAATCAGTTGCTGGAATAAATCAAACTAGTTGCACATTCTTCTTAGTCAAAACCTGAGTCATAGTGACTTACCATTTCTTTGATGGATTCACATCGAGCTTTAGAAAATAATAAAAAAAAAAATCTTATGAAAAATGGTTTTAAAAAATATATCTAATCATAAAAATTATGGTTGAAAAGCAATCTGTGTAGCATTATGAAAACGTGATGCTACAATGCATCAGACGTTTTCAAACCTCATATGGTGATCTAGTTGAAAAAAAAGAAGTCTATTAAATCTGAATAGGCATTTGGAGATGCAATATTTTTACTGCAAAACATCATCTGGTTGTATCTTTAAAGAAAGTAAGGTCTTTCTACCCCTGTTTGGGATGCCTGGTCCTCTTTGTGTGTTGTGAGGATGGAGAAATAAATTTAAACCTCTTATTCTGAAGGCTGATGAGACACACAAACAATGAGCGTATTTCTGTATCAGTGGAAAGAAGCATCTTTATCCAATCAGATTAGAAGATTTCCATCCATCCACCAGTTTTCTTAACCGCTTATCCAGTTTAGGGTCATGGGGAGGGGGGCATTGGAACCCTTCCCAGTCAATCTATGGCAGGGCTGAGAGGATTTGTTAAGTAAAATAACTGAAAAACATGTGGTAGGTATTGTAGTCAAGCAGTGCTGCCTTCTTTAACAAAGCTAATTGGCTCACATTGTTGATCATTTTCATAACCAAAGTGTGAATGGGATAAAAAAAAGCAGGTCTCCTCCTCAGTTCATGTCACTATTTCCAGCATGGATAATTAAAGTCCATGCAGCAGGAGATAGTTGGGCGAGCTTGCAACATTATTGCTCCAGCTGTGTAATTCACATTTGCACTGACAGAAACACAAGTGAGAAGCAGTTACTAGTAAATTCTTGGCAATCTATCAAAACAGTTCACATGAAGAATATTCTGCTTAATATTATTTTATCAATATTACCATTCATTAATAAGCCACACATCATTTTGATTCACACTACATGCTGACATTTTAAGGTGTCAGTGTTGGAGATTTCTACAATAAATAAATGGAGTGTAGTAGACTAGTTAGTTGTATCCATCGTGCATGACGTTTGAACTGTAAACTGAAACACTGTGGTAAAGCATGGCAATTTTTTTCTTTTTACATCCACATAGCGTAGTGGTTTACACATAAGCCTCATGTGTGAAAGATCCCTGGTTTGAGTCCAGAGAGAGACACAATCCCCTTCCATAATCGGGGGGAAGGAAGGGCATCTGGTATAAAATCTGTGCCAAATTACCTATGCGGATTCATCTGCTGTGGTGACCCCTTGAGGGAATACAAAGGAGAAGCTGAAGGGTATAGGCAGAAAAATTAAAGTCAGGGGCAGAATCTCATGTAGGACCACACATGTAGTATAACTGTTAAAATGGCCCTGAATATTTTTTTGTAGGTACAACTAGTAGGGAGCATGAAATTAAAAGGTATGATTAGAAAAGCACCATTATAAATGACAACGTGTTATTTGAGTGGTGCAGTGATCAGCATCATTGCTTTACAGCAAGAAGCCATTGGCCAGCTGTGTCCTTTCTGTGTGGCATTTGTCTTAAAGCTTAAGCATTAGGAGTTCTCATCACTAGAACTAAGGGGCCCAGGCCAAGCCCAGAAAAAATACCATAGCATTATCACTCCTCCACCAAACTTTACAGCTGGTACAGGCACAGTGCAGTCAGGTGGGTAATGTTGTGCTGGTATTCACCAAAATTAGACTTGTCCATCAGATTGCCAGATAGAGAAGTGTGATTTGTCCCTCTGTCAAATAAGTTTCCCCGGCATGCTTTGCACCACTCCATCTGATGTTCTACAACTTTATGTGGTCTGCCACTTCATAGCTTAGTTGCTGTTGTTCCAATACACTTTGACTTTGAAATAATGCAACCCACAGTTGATCTTGGAAAATCTAGGAGGGAAGAAATTTCACAAACTGATTTGCTGCAATGCATCTTATTACAGTTCCACACTCAAATTTAGTAGGCTCTTTAGCGTGACCCATTCTTTCACAAATGTTGGTAAAGGCAGACTGCATACTTAGGTGCTTGATTTTATGGGGCTGAATAAAACACCTCGAATCAATGATTAGGAGGTGTGGCCCAATGCTTCTTTTTCATGTAGTTTTTATGCAATTCTGTGTCTTTCCACTGACAAAGATAAAATATGTCAGAGTTTTCTCTTCTAATATATTTTCTAGTTTAGTTACTTAAGTCATTTGTTAGTTATTTAGTAAGTGAATGGTGATGTAAGTGGTTTCATAAGGCTGAAGAAAGCCACAGAATGTTTCTTTCTGCTTCTTCAAAACATTACTTACTATATAATTAGTTGTGTGCTGATGAATTCATTAAGTAAGTTTTCATTTTTGAGGGGTCAGCAATCCTCACAATTTTGATTAGTTTTTTGTTTGTTTGTTTGTTTATTTGTTTGTTTTTGATTGGGCACACCAGCTTTTTTATTGAAGACATCCAATCAGCCCCATATTAATTTGGTGTTATGATAACTCCAAATTAAAGCCATAATCTTAAGAAAAAAGATTCACTGACAAGACCAAGTTGTCCTGTAACAGATGGCACAACCCCCACAGAGCTTTGCTCTCAACATGGAGTCAGTCTGAGATTACATGAAGAGACAAACACAACTGACATACCTAAAACTATGTAAGAGGTGCTTGGAACAACCTGCCCGACAACCACCTTCTAAAGCAACATGCACAAAATACTAATTTGGCTAAAGTGACTACCAATGTCATTTTTTCTTAGAGCATCTGTACTTTGGTTTTGGGGCATACATTTTACTGCTTAATACAGTACTGTACCACACTGTGATTTATAGGTGGGTGCCAACCAGAGTGCTACTTGCTGCTGGTGTTGGGAAAAAATTATTCATACTGGAATTAAAGAAAGGCTTAATTCTAAACTAGATCACATTAAGGTGATATACATCAAGGACACAGTATCACTTTAGGGAAGATTAGCTATTTACTAATCACACATTTACAGTAAACAGATTTACTTGGATTGAATGGTGTAGGAACAGTGGCAGTACTCTCTTAGAATAAACTGCAAGAAAAATGACTGGAATGCCTCTATCTCTACAGATGTAAAAAAGATTACAGGATGCAGGAAATGAGTAAAAGATCAAATTGTTTTACAACTATCCTTTATCCTAAGCATCCTTTGGATACTTAGCTAAGGCTTAATACATTTTAATCACAAAGAAAGGGACTCTGTGTTATAATTGAGGATACAAGACACAAAGAAAAGCAACACGAGAGCTTTCCCTTTCTTTTTCTTTGAATTTGAAGGACAAAATGCTCTTGTCGCAAACAATGAGGTTCACCAATAATGTATTAGTGCATGGCAACAAGGGAACATGATGTTCTCCCAGCTTTGTTCGAGCCCGCAAAACCATGTTGGTGAAGAAAAGTGTTATCATAAAAGGGGGGGAATGTAGCAGAGGCGACTCCAAGCCACACACTAAAGAGGCAATCTTGTCATCCTTACAAGATTCCCTTCTCAGTTTAGTGGTGTTTGACTTGGCGCCAGTTACTGAGGTTTCATCTTTGCCAATTAAGCCAATCTAGTGTATTCCAGCAACTACAACCTGCTCTTTTTGCCAAAGCATTAATGAACTAGATATTGATTTAATTCTTACACTTCCCTTATTGTACCATGAATCACTGTCTGTTCCTAGTGAGTTGCAACATGAAAGCCCAAGCATGCATGAACTAAGTAATGTTAAGCTATTTTCATCAAATATATCTGAGCCAAATGAACTGGCAGGAGATAAAATGTATATTAATATGTGGGGAATTAGATAAATAGGAGAAAGTTTGAAAGAAGGAGATGGGAAGAGGAGGGGGTATTAGACATGAGAGAGATAGAGACTCATCATGACAGTCATCACTTCAGCTATTATCCGTAATTCTCCAAGGCAATATCTCAGTAAGGCGGAGTAAATTTGAGGCTGATAAGCAGACAATGAGATTTGCCCGCGCTTTGAGGCAAAGCCCTTCCAAGGGCTTGCTTTCACCTCAACAAGGTCTGAACTTTATGCATCAAATGGCAGAACAGTCCAATGGCTCTCTTTGGTGTACTTTGGATTCTGCAGTGGAGTTGTGTTTTGAAGCAACTCATGCAAGTGCCATGCAAACCTGTCCACGGGACTTGGGACTTCTCTCTTCTGTGACCTTTGTGATTCTCAGACTAATTACCAGTATGAACCAATGCACAAATTTCTTATGGTATAAAGTAGGCTCTCAGTGAAGACAGAGCAGTGCATAGTTTTGTTTTACACAGATGGGAATAACTTTTTGGCAGCATTACTTTGGCCTGAGACTGAAATATTGCAGCAGCTACTGGGATGGACAATTAACAGCCTCCAGTGGATCAATCATAATGAATTTGGTGATCCCTCATTTTTCTGCTAGTAGCAACATATTGTCTTTTTTTTGGCTTTTTGTAAAATCTGTAAAATATATATTGTGCTGTGATGAAAACTCTTAACACTGGTGACCCAATGACTATTCTTGGTCGGGCCAGGGGCTTCCCTAGTGAAATATTTCAGTATCTACTTCATGGACTGAATGTAGCAGTAGAAAAAGTTTCCAGAAGTAGACATTCTAAACAAACATCAGCTCACTTGGATTAACAGCATGGATTAATAATGAACGCATCACGCCACTCACACTAACAAATGACTCACATGATTTGCCATGCACTTTGACTCTTAGTGATTATATTATTTATTGTTTTCATTGCTAGTAATTGGCTTTAGTAAGCCTAAACATAAACATTAACCCTAGTACTGCAGGACCTCAATATACTGATGTCCCAGATAAGTTTCGTGTACTGCTGGTCGTCTATATATTGATCACTTCCAAGTGTTTTCATTCGCTGCCGGTCGTCTAGCTGGCAGTACTAGGGTTAAGGTTTAATTATCATTTTTAATTAACATAACTTTTGAATGCCATGCTGGGGTCAGAGTTGGTCTTTTTTTTCTGAATTGGAATGCTGTATTAATTCTTACATGATCATTTTCCATCTGTTTGTCTCCAAGGTTGCATACAAATTACTTGGCAGAATTTCACAAAACATGGTGGCGGAGTCAGCAATGAGTGACCAGGTTTCCCACTTTATATGGGGCTGAACAGTATTTTATGTTGTAAAGATATCCATTTTTTTCCATTGCTGTAATTGAATTCAAAAGGTAAACATTAATGTACTCTATATTCATTAAAGTTAAATATCGCAAGTCTTTTTTTAAAATATCTAACATTATTGCTTATAGTTAATGAAAATCACAAATCCACAATCGAGAAATATTAAAATATTTCATTTTGAGTTTGATGAAATTACTGTTCTGACAGTATAAATACCATGCGTGTCTCATTCAATACACACACCCACAACCATGGGGAAGACTGTTGACTTGACAGTTGTCCAGATGACAATTAATGGCACCTCACATGGAAGGAAGCCGCAGAAGTTTATTGCAGAAACAATGCTCCATCAAGTAACTGAATTCATGAAAAATTGTCTGGAAGGGGGAAAAAAATGTGTTAGTAAAAGGTGCACAAGCAACAGGGATGACTGTAGCTTTGAGAGGATTGTCAAGAAAAGTCAATTCGGGAATTTGGGAGAGCTTTACTTCATTGATGTTGGTGTCATTGCATCAAGAGCCACCACACACAGTTTTCAAGAAAGGTGCAACAAGTGTTACATTCCTAATATGAAGCAATTCCTGAACCAGACATAAGGTTAGGAAGAGTCTTACTTGGACTAAGGAAGAAAAGAACTAGACTGTTGATTAGTGGTCCAAAGCCCTCTTATCAGATGAAAATAAATTTTGCATTTCATTTAGAGAAAGAGTGGAGCAACACAGAATCCAAGGTGTTTTAAGTCCAGTGAAAAGTTTCTGCAGTTTGTGATGATTTGTGGTGCCATGTCATCTGTTTTTGTTGGTGTTGGTTGGTCCACTGTGCTTCATCAACTCCAAAGTCAATGCAGCTGTCTACCAGGAAATTTTAAGAGCACATCATGCTTCCATTTGGTGACAAGCTTTATGGAGATGCTGATTTCCTTTTCCAGCAGAACTTAGCACCTGCCCACACTGCCAAAACAACTATTAAATGGTTTGCTGACCAAGTTATTACTGTGCTTGACTGGCCAGCCAACTTGGCTGACCACTATTGTGAAGAGGAATATCACGTTTTTTTTTTTAATTCAATCATGAAAAAATCATATTATTCTTTTTTGAGCCATTATTATACTCTCAACATTTGGATTTACAAAAGTCAATTCATGTGAGTCCCAAAGCTTTTCCAAAGATAAATGTTACAATACATGGGCGCATCCCTCTGGAAACCCATAGTTGACCTCAATAAAGTTCAGGAGACACAAATCTGCACACACTATCACATTAGCACCATAAAAACACTCTCTCGCTTCTATTTATGCTCACTGAATTTAATTAGAAAATAAGCTCAGAAAGAGCTTATTTGCACAGGATTTAATTTTTTGGGATCTGGTCATCTTAGGTGGGACCGATTACAATATGGTACTAATTTATTTATTTATTTATTTATTTTTTAGACCTGTCCTGTCTGGCAGCATTAGCAAGCAGAATCATCGTCTGAATGCTTTGTTGTGCCAAACACATTTGATTTGCCAAAAGGAGTTAGTTCTATAAGCTCTATAGGCTCCTCTTGTTGATACATTTCTTTCTTTATTTATTTTGTGCCAGAGCAGACAGGTAGGGAAGAGAAAAGAGAGAAAGAGAGAAAAAGAGAAGAGAGAGAAAAAAAAGATTGCACATTCGGAAGTCAAGCACTGCATCTGTAAAGCGCATACTGCAACTGAAAGAAGAAAAGCAAACATATGATACATAAACATACAATCATAGAAACATACACATATGAATGTGTGAGTGTGTGTGTTCGTCACAGAATATACTTAGCATTGAGGGTGGCATGCCGCTCCCGTACTACCCAGAAGCAAATCAGACAGAGGCAGGCCCGGGGGACCCAGGTCATCCGCAGTTCCGGTGGGGGGCAGGGACCCAGGCCACTCGTCCCTATGACAGCCACACACCCACCCCAGCAGGGGGGGAGAGGAAGGACCCGGCCAGAGCCCCTCTGGCCAAGGGACGGGAGCCCCAGAGGAACCGAGGCGCCAAGCAGCCGACCCCGCCAGAGACCCCCCCCCCCACATTTATTGAATTTGTGGATAAGCATATACATAATACCCCAGAAACAAAAGATTCCAAAGTCCAAACTCCAAAATGTTATTCTTGCTAGTAATTTAATTAAGTATACTGAAATATGTGAAAGATTAAAATTATAATTAAACAGTTTGCCTACCAGCCCCAACTTTGAGTTGACGATGCCATGGTCTATCTGCTCAACCACGTCTGGACTCACCTGGACAAGCCACTGAACACTGTTAGGTTCATGTTTTTTGACTTTTCCAGTGCATTCAACGCTATCAGTCTGGCTCTACAGGGTAAGAATCTGACAGCAATGCAGGTGGATGGCTCCCTTGCTACCTGGATTGTTGACTACCTGACTGACAGACCACTACAATGTGGTCAGCAACACTGGAGCTCTGCGGGGAACCGTTCTTCACCCTCTACACCACGGACTTTAACTACTGCACAGAGACCTGCCACCGTCAGAAGTTTTCTGATGACTCAGCAGTAGTGGGATGCATCAGAGAGGGTGATGAGGAAGAGTTCAGGACTGTGGTGGGCGACTTTGTTACGTAGTGCAGATAGAACAATCTGCAGCTCAACTTGGAAGAAAAGACTTAAGAACTGGTTGTGGACATGAGAAGGACCAAAACCCTAGTGACCCCTGCTTCTATTAATGGGGTCTGTGTGGAGAAATCGGAGGACTACAAATACCTCAGGGCTCACCTTGACAAAAAACTGGACTTCATTAAACACACAGAAGCCATCTACAAGAAGGACCAGAGCGTCTCTAGTTTCTGAGATGACTCAGATCCTTTAATATCTGCTGGGCGATGCTCAGGATGTTTTATGAGTCTGTGGTAGCCAGTGCCGTCCTCTGTGCTGTAGTGTGCTGGGGCAGCAGACTGAGAGTAGTGGACACCAACAGACTCAACAAACTGATCTGCAAAGCCAGTAACGTCATGGGTGTGAAGCTGGACTCCTCTCTGTGACACCTTGACCAGTTTTGTTTATCGTCACATCTTGTACATATTGTATATAGTGTTTAACTTTTAGTTATTTATGCTACATATTGCAATTTATACACATATTTATTTATTTCAATCTTCATTATATTGATTTATGTATAACTGAGAGCCTGTAATGCAGTGCATTTTCCCCCAGGGATCAATAAAATATTTTGATTCTAAAAAATATAAAGTCTGTGTTCTTAGCAACAAAAAGCAATTTTTGTACTATCATATGGTTCACTGTCTTAGGTCATATGGTCCTGGGATTCAGCAGCATCAGAGACAGATGACACCCGCCAACATTTTTTCATGGCTAGCCATGGTGTTCGAGGTGTGGACCACTATGCAGGACACGCAGACAGGCAGATGAACTAAAACAGGCTTTATTTAGCCAAAACTCAAGATACACAGTCCAGGATGATTTCAGGTAGAGAATTACAGAAAGGCAAACAGGGAAACAACCAGGGGACGAACCAGGATGACGCGACAAGGACAAAATGGGAAGATAGGACTAAAATAGAGGAAGGATTGAATGGTAACAGGCAACAGGTGGGAAGGAATCACAGCTGGGAACAATCAGGGCAGTAAGTAAAACAGGACACAATACATGAGACTAGATGGATTTCAAAATAAAACAGGACCGGAATGCAGACAGAGACAGAGACCACTAACAGGGGAGACAGATCAGGCAGGGGACAGAACAAAGGAAAACAACTCCAAAAACCCCTCACATAAAGCTCCAGAAAACAAACAAAAATACAAACCATGGCACGTTTTCCTGTTGGCTGCAGCTTTGCTGGCAGGAGACTGGAGAGATGCATCTGTAACAGAGAGAGACTGTTAGAAACTTTAGACCTAACTGCTCTCTACCCAATAAATCCTGCTCCATCCAGTTATACCGGACCTCATTATATTCTCGCATAAACCAGACACTGCAGCTTTATTCCCATTGAGCTGTCACGCACAAGGTTATTATAGTTAACTTAAACTAAAAACTGAAACTACATGAGAAAAATGATTTTAGTTAACTGAAATTAAAACTAGACTTTTGGAAGAAAAAAATAAAACTAGCTAAGATGACATTGTGGGCTTAGGAAACTAACTAAAATAAAAATATACAGGAAATGTCCTTAGTTCTAGTCTTTGTCAGTTGGATTAAATTTGATCAGATAGCCTGTCTGATGAGGCTTTGATGTCTACATGATTGACTCATCTGTCTTCATAAAGTGCTGTGTTTGTATTGTAATTACAAATCTAAACATCTTAAATCTTCCCCTGACAAATATCACTGTAATAGGAATTCATAATCTGTACTATTTTATATGAACTGAAATGTATAATCTTGTGTAGTATGTTTTTATATTCCTGTGTGTGTGTGTGTGTGTGTGTGTGTGTGTGTGTGTGTGTGTGTGTGTGTGTGTGTGTGTTTAGTGGGAATGCATTGAACTCCATATGACCCTTCCTTTGACTGTGTGGTGCCTGGTCTTCCTTGACACAGGAAGAAAACAACATTCCAGTGAAGGGGAGATGACCCCCCATTTTGCCAGGTCTGTTAATTTAAGAGAGGATTCTCTCAGGAGATGGATCATCTAGGTTAATCCACAAGACAGGATGAGTTTATGGTACCCATGTAGGGGAAGGTCATAAAATTGGGTGTCATTGCTGTAGCCCAAGACCTCTCTCTACCTCCACAAAGGAGGTGCTGGAATATGTTACTCTTGTCATAAACCACCCTGAACGCCTATAAAAGCTTGAGCAGAACTCACTTTCTGGCAGAGAGCATCTCCAGGATAGACTGATGTTGTGTCTCTGCGTCATACACAAATAAATATACTGAATTGATCTTCTCATCCGAGACTGTTAATTTAATTTTCCACCACACCATCCATATTATAATAATTAAGAAAACTAAAACTAACACCGAAGCTAATAAAAACTAAACTAAAACGAGCAAACTCGCTTAGAAAACTCTAGACTATTAATAACTCTGGTCATGCAGACACTGCTTTCAGTTTCCAGTGCTGGGTATTTAAAAATAAAGGTCGCACATAAGGCAGTATCACCAAGCATCACACAGACCATACGATTTTCAGGTGTGAATAAATTCTCTCCACACAAGCTGGCAAAATTAAAACCAAAACTCCACTTATCTCCGTGCAAACTTTATCCAACATGACATGCAAATTCCCACGCTCATGCTGACTTCCTAGCATGAACGTTGTTGCTCTTTACATAGAGATATAACGTTCTAAACAGCTGGTTGGCTGCTCAGAAACACAGACAAACCCACCATAAAGCTTAATGACTGGGTTAGTCACATTATCAGGCTGTCATCCAACAGCTACCCTGAACAATGCGTTAAACTCTGTACTGCTGACTCACATGTTTAGTTACTGAAAGAACTGATGCTATTGGGAACGGAAACACTAGTACAGAGGACTACAATGACAGTGTTTCAGACTGTGAAAACACTTACTGATGCAACCATGTGTGAAAAATGAAGTGTGATTCTTCTGCAATTTTGAGTTCACATTTTCCTGTCACTGAAGTGGAACTGTACAGATAGGAGCCTGCGGGCATGGTGTCCCCACACTGCAGCTGCTGCTGCTTGTTCAGGCTGCAAGCGGACAGTGAAGGAGGCCTTAGCCACATTTTCAGCCTTTCGTGCATGAATTTTCACATCCTCAGTCAAGATTTTTTTTTTTTTTACCA
>VUQH01064302.1:6918-18815 GCA_015106775.1 Etroplus canarensis
AACAGCCTGGCAAATGTGAGACCCAGGTAATGGTCTCTTGGAACTAGTCTGGAAAATCAAATGTGTTTTTCAAAGGATCTCAGTGCTGTGTCACAACAAATGTGCCACAAAACCTGGGTACCCTTGGCTACTTCCTTGTATTTTCCCCCAAGGGGTCGCCACGGCAGATTAATCCACATTGGTAAATTGGCTTTACTGAGGTTTTACACTGCATGCTCTTCCTGACGCAACCCTCCATGGTGACTGGGGCTTGTGTCCCTACTAAATAAAAAAAATACTGAACTAGATAGTTAAATGATGATGCTTTGCAGTTGTGAATGTTGAGTTCCAGTTACTGAATCAGAATGGTGTCGGGGGCACATCCAACGGGCAGTGCAGACAAAAAAATCCAACTATGGTAGGATTTTTTTTTTGGACTTGGTCTGTTTTCTCCAGCATAGCTTGCATGTAAATGATCATTATATCACCAGTGAGCATTTTGTTCACCACCAACTTCATGTTTTGGAACTGGACTTGATGAGCTTGGAGTGGATCTGGCCTAAATACCAAGGGACTCTGCATGCTCGTACCATAGCGACTTAATCACAGTGTAGGCCTGCTCTAAAGCATACCCTGCTTTAACATCTGTTTTAATGCTACTGTGGACCATATTTTACAAAACAGCAATCATGTTTTACTCAGTAAAACTTGAAACTTGAGACTGAGACTACAAAACTCATCAGGTAGTGTTTACTGAGGTCACATATCAAGGGAGGTCTTTACAACTGGACTTCTTTTTTCAAGCAACACAATCTTTGATCTCCACCAACTTCTGAGGAAAATATCAAGCTTGTTAGCTACTAAATACTCAACCATGTTCAGTGTAAACTTTCAACTAAACTTTGCTTTAAATGCTCACTTTCTGCCATGATATCACTGTCTTTCATACAGTGGGTACGGAAAGTATTCAGACCCCTTTAAATTTTTCACTCTTTGTGTCATTGCAGCCATTTGCCAAAATCAAAAAAGCTCATTTTATTTCTCATCTCAATCTATGACAAACAACATAGATTGTCATGTATTTTTTAAAGATTTTGTAGAACAAACAATTTATTATCATCAGATGAACATGCATATTTCCTGCAATGGTTTGTCCTAACACCTCATTCAATTCAGTTCAATTCAATTCAATTCAATTCAATTCAATTCAATTCAATTCAATTCAATTCAATTCAATTTTAATTTTATTTAGCACCAATTCACAACAAAAGTCACCTCATGGTGAAATAAATAAAACTTTAGTCTTTACAGCCCTATCATATCACTTCAACTCTCTTGGTTGCACTACTTTTTAACTCCCACTATCATAACCAGTATCATAACTGTGATGACTTCTGCAGGACAGGCTTCGATTTGGTCTGGGTGAACTCTTCATTGCCTCTTTCTGTCTCTCGTCTCCTCTGGGAACAAAAGCTCTTACTGTGTGTGGTTGGACAATGTTGAGAACAACAAGGCGTCTGGCTCTGACACAGTCAAGCCGACGGTGACGAGGGCCACACAGGCTCTTGTCCTTTCATCGCAATTATGTGCAGTCCTTCTACTAATTGCAGAGAGCTGGCTGGAGTGATGCAAGGACAGGCTGTTGGTATGGACTGAGGGGTTTTATTGAGTGGAGGGATGGAAGGAGAAAGAGAGGGATGAGGCAGGGTCATGGAGATGGTTGCTCATTAGGGACTGAACAGCTGCCAATCTCCCAGCTGCCTCTGCTCAGCACAGGGATTACTGAGGAGGCAAAAATGGAGAATATGCATCGCTGTGGTATGAATTTTTCCTCATGGTTTTCATTCCTTATTCTTGTTAACATTGTCTGTTTTGCTGCCTTCTTTTCCTTTATGTAGTTTTACTTTTTCTGTTTCTTGAAATTCTTCCTTCACCTTCTCTGTGTTATTGTCGCAGCCTATAATAACTACTGTTGTATTTTTTAAAAATTCCTTGTATCTATTTTTTTTATCCTTCCTCCTGTGTGGGCAAAGAACAAGCGCACATGACTGAGATCTGCTCTGCTTCCTGCATCATTTATCACCGATATCAGCACAAGACCCATCTGCAGCATGACGCCAATTAAACAAGCTGTAAAGAAAGACTCAATCAATTCTGATCTCCTGGTTGTCATCATTGATTCCCAGCAGGTTTGCTAGGGCAGCATGGGAAATGCTGTTCAGCTGCTGTGTCTCGCATTAAATCCCAGTAAAGTACTAGCCTTTCAAAAGGAGTTGAGTTTATTTTTGACAAATTAGAGATTTCCTTTCTTTTGTACAGTTAATAAGAGCCATGAATTCCAAAATTAAACACGGGGGTCTGCAGGCCTGCAATCTGGTAGGTTTACAGTGTTGTCGTAATCAGCATAAACATGTACAGCAGAGTGCTGAGTAATAAAATAAACATTATGTACGGACTAAACACCAGTGGGCCTAATATTCTTGTTTCTTTTTTTCTTTTTTGCAGGATTATGCATTTCCTGCATTTCCATTTTCTTTCTTTTTTAACCACTTACTTTGTCTCAATCTCATAACTTGGTATGAACAAATAAAGGCATGCCTTTCCTTTCATACAAGCCAAACACCTTTTAAACTAACTCTGTAGCTTGCCTCTAAGCATTACATGTAAGTAAGGTCCCCAGGAGCTATGGTTTAAAGTAAACCTCTAAGAAATTAAACTAGGTCAATGGATTATAGAATAGAATAGAATAGAATAGAATAGAATAGAATAGAATAGAATAGAATAGCCTTTATTGTCATTGTAAGACACAAGTGTACAGTGCAACGTATTCACACTATTGACACACTACTACATAAATACAGGTTTTTGGGTTTTAAGCTGTAGACCAGTTCCTTCTATACGGGCATTGTTCCTGTAGTGGCAAGGTGTAATTCAAGCTTGATTGTGTACATGAGTGCAAATCTCTGTGAAGTATATACTTTGTTCCTGCCGTTCAGCTCCTGCCAAGTTAACACTTTTTCCTCGAAGTCATAAGTTTACATACATTTCCTTAGTATTTGGTAGCGTTGCCTTTAAACTGTATGACTTGGGTCAAGTGTTTTGGGTATCCTTCCACAAGCTTCTCACAATAGTTTGCTGGCATTATGGTCCATTCCTCCTGACAGAACTGATGTAGCTGAGTCAGGTTTGTAGGATGCCTTGCTCGCACACGTCTTTTCAATTCTGCTCACAAATTTTCTTTGGGATTGAGATCAGGGCTTTGTGATGGCCACTCCAAAACAGTGACTTTATTGTCCTTAAGCCACTTTGTGACTATTTTAGTGGTATGCTTAGGGTCATTGTCCATTTGGAAGACCCATTTGCATCTAAGTTTCAGCATCCTGGCTGATGGCTTGAGATGTTGCTTCAATATTTCCACATAATGTTCTTTCTTCAAGATGCCATCTATTTTGAGGTGCACCAGTTCCTCCTGCAGCAAAACAGCCTCACAGCACGATGCTGCCACCCCCAAACTTCACAGTTAGGATGGTGTTCTCAGGTTTACAAGCTTCCCGCTTTTTCCTCCAAATGCAATGATGATCATTATGGCCAGACAGTTCCACTTTAGTTTCATCAGACCATAGGACATGTCTCCAGAAATTAGGATCTTTGCCCCTGTGTGCATTTGCAAACTGTAATCTGGCTTTTTTATGTTGCTTTTGGAATAAAGGCTTCGTTCCTGGCTGAGTGGCCTTTTAGCCCATGTTGGTACAGGACTCGTTTGACTGTGGATAATGACACACTCTTACCAGCTTCAGCCATCATCTACACAAGGTCTTCAGCTTTTGGTTCTGGGGTTGATTTGTATGTTTCAGACCAAAATACGTTCATCTCTGGGACACAGAACCCGTCACCTTCCTTAGCGGCATGATGGCTGAACATTCCCATGTTGTTTATACTTGCGGATAATTGTTTGAACAGATGAACATGGCACCTTCAAACATCTGGAAATTGCACCTAAGGATGAACCAGACTTTTGGAGCTCCACAAATCTCTTCCTGATATCTTAGCTGATTTCTTTTGATTTTCCCATCATGTCAAACAAGGAAGCAGTGTGTTTGAGTGTGGTCTTAAAATACGTGCACAGGTGTGCCTCCAGTTAATTCAAATGTTGTCAGTTAACTTATCAGAAGCTTCCAGAGCCAAGCCATCATCACCTGGGCTTTCCCACATTGTTTAAAGGCATATTAATCTTTGTGTATGTAAACTTCTGACTTCAAAGAAAGTAATAAAAATCTCTCTTTAATGTTCTCTCTCTCATTATTGCAGCATTTAGCAGATAGAAATAATTTTGGCAATGAGAAAAAAATGTTTGTGTCTTTTTACACAGTGTATGTGAACTTCTGGTTTCAACTGTGAATGCATGGACCAATTTTTCAGTGTCACTTTGAGGAAGGATGTGCCTAATTTCAGCAATGTTACACAAATGAAAGAAGGCCACTCTAGAGACCTGCTTAATAAGTGGACTGAAAGAAAAATCTTGTAAAAAAAAAAAATGACTCCAAGGTTTCTCACGGTAGTACTGGGGGCTAAGGTAAAGCCATTAAGAGTGACTATGTGGTCTGAAAGTGAATCTCTAAGATCTTTAGGACAGAGAACAATGACTTATTTTTTCCTTTGTTCAAGAGTAGAAAATTAGAGCTCATCCACACCTGTAGGTCATCTAGACAAGTCTGCAACTTCATTAACTGGTTTTATTAGGCTTCATAGACAAATAAAGCTGGGTGTCATCAGCACAACAATGAACGTGGATATCATGTTTTCTAATAATGCTGCCCAGAGGAAGCATGTACAGGGTGAACAAAATAGGTCTAAGTCCAAAACCCTGTGGAACACCAAAATGGACTCTGACGGATGTAGAGTACATATTATTTACATGTACATACTGAAATCTAGCAGACAAATATGACTTAAACCAACCAAAAGCAGTATCCTTGATCCCAATAATACGTTCCAGTCAATGGTGTCAAATGCAACACTTAAATCTAACAGGACAGGTGCAGAGACACAACCACTGTCAGTTAGGACGTCATTAGTGACGTTAATTAATGCAGTTTTTGTACTGTGGTGGACTGTAAAGCTAGAATGAAACTCTTCATACAAGCCATTATATTGCAAGTGTTTGAGTAACTGATTTAAAACTACTTTTACAATGATTTTAGACAAAAAAGGAAGGTTTGATATAGGTCTTTAGTTGGCTAAAACATCATAATCAACAATGGGCTTTTGGAGCAAAGGTTTAAAGCCTGCTAACTTAAAAGCCTGTGGAACATAGCACAGAGATAGGTTTATCAGATTACGAACAGAGATGATAGGGGGAAAAACATCCTTAAAAAGTCTAGTAGGAATGGGGTCCAAGAGACATACACATTTTAGAAGTCTTGATTACTGACACTAACTTAGGCAGATCAATGGGAGAAAAACAGATTATAAATTCAGCCTTTCACCATCATCAGAAGCTGTAGTGTCAAACATTAAAGTTATAGAAGCTTTGAGGGGAAAGAATTATTTTTTTCTCTAAATGACACAACCTTGTCAGTAAAAACGTTCATAAAATCATTACTGCTGATTGTTGAGGGAATATGTTGCTCAACAGCACTCAGGCAAGGGAAAAGGTGAGATGGAGGTAAAAAAAAAAGACTAACCAATCAAATAGAAAGCTACAATCACTTCTCACCCAAAGTTACTCAATCCAGTAATAGTCCAGTTCACAGATACTATTCAAAACTCTGGAACAGCCACTTAATGGACTTCGAGATGTATTACTGTAATGGCAACTTACAGTACCAAACTAAAGCAGTGACCTCAGTGATAAAGTAAATATGACTATATGGCTTTTGTAATGAAATATACACTCTATGTAACCTGGAGTTTTCAGGTGAATTCTCTGCATTTTATTCTGATTATGTAAAGCATCTTGGTCTTTCATCTAACAAATGGGCTTGATTATCTGTATAACCATGGTCCATGGTATACTGTAGTATAGATCTTGGAAGAGCTATTAAAAAACCAGCTGTGTGTGACAGGCTCCTGGTTTGTTTTAGATATCTACCGAGGTATGAGCCAAGATTACATGTGCCCGAGGTTCTGGGCAGTCATGATACTCTTCTGTGATCATGTATTGGACCTGTAACCATCATAAATCTCAGACTGAAAAAGAATCCTGAGCAAGCCTCTAAGCATTTTTATGCAACTGATAGTTTGACAGCAAATCACAGGGGACTGTGTCGTACTCAGACATGTGTTGGCTGAATGTGACAAAACACATGTTGGCATGTAAGGCACTGACTGAAATTCCCTGCTGTTTGTCATAGACCAGCTTTGTGAAACTGGAGCACATGTCAAGCATATCTCCTCTGCTTGATGCTGACTTATTGTGGGTCCAAGAAGAAACACAATCCTGTTTATGAATGATCAGCTGTGATAGTCACAGTGTTGAGCTCGCTGATTCACAGTAAAGGTGTGAGTGACAAAGTGCAAAATTGCGAGACACCACACACTTATAAGCATAGCAGATTTTTGTAGATTTCAGTGAATGGTACAATACAAGGAAATGCAGCTGCAAGCGAGACTGAAACTTGTAATAACTGCATGAAAGTGGTGAAAGGTGATTAACTTTGCAAGTTAACTTTGAGTTGTATAAGAGACATGCAGCTTAAAAAGAGATGCATACCACATCATTACTAAATAAAACAGCCACTTAAATACAAGTTAACAACAGTTCTACTTTATGTAAATTACATCCTAAATGCCTCTCGGCATGAGTAATATTTCCTGCATTGTCCCACATAAATATAGCCTGCTCTTCATCCTACATTTAGTTTGTTATGATCTGGACATCCCACTTGAGAGCAGTAGTGGCTAATTAAGTAAACTTGCTAAATACATGATGGAAAGTAGAAAACCTGTATTATTTACCCTTAGTTACTTAATTTTAATGACACTGCTTTTTTTTTCTAAAACAAAAAGAAACTGAACAACTTAAATCCTGTATGCCCAGTTATCCTAAAAGAAACACAATCTTTTCTGAACTTCAAGTTTTCTTTGGCCTTTAAAGAGTGGTTTTTACAGAAAGATGTGCCATAGCCTTTGTAATTATCTGTTATTATCCTTGGTGATCTCTTCCATATGTGTTTCTCTGTGTGTCAGTTTTTCATCTATGTTCATTCTTCTCTCCCTCTTGAAGGTTAGGTCCCCATGTGGCTTTCTGTGTATTAACTTGCCTCCTTTGTTCTGTCTTGACTAGTTTCACCTAGGCCTTACCCGCCCTTTTGCCTGGTGTGTTTCTTTACTCTGTTTTCTCCCTCAGTCTTTATCAGGTCCTTGTCTAATAACCCTTCTGTTTTCCTGTGTCATTCATTTTCCTTAGTTCTGGCTCTCTGCTCTTGGTTAACTTTGGTTGTCTTTTTTTTGTGTCTCCACCACAGAGGCATTATGTTTTCAGGTTGTCCGTATGTTACAAATCTTGTTGCCACTACAGGAGCTGACTTGTTTCCTGGATCTTTACCAAATTTTAGGTGCTTAATATCTATGATGGGTAGAATCTGATAACATATTAGATTGTGGGGTCAAAGGTGAAGGGCACACAGTGTTATTAGTGTGTCTAATGGTCAAACTCCAGGCATTTCATTTGTATTTGGTTTAGTATGCTGGTTGGATATTACTGGCTACTAAAGAACTTTCCGTCAAATGTGACAAGTTGATAAAATTACTTTAGTTTTTTTTGCAATTTTTATAAGCTATTTTTATTTTTTGATAAATGCTCTAAAAGATAAAAGAGAGTTTGAACGTGTTGCCCACTGCGCTCAGCGTAGCCCACATTACACTCTTATTTTTGGCTTAAGCGTGAAGTCTGGAACATGTATTGTTGTAAAAATATTGACACAGTGCAGAAGAAAAGCAGCAGTTAGCTGCAAACGTGTGAAGGCTGCCGTACTGCTGTGAGCTTTGGGAGCAGCCGGCTGCTGTGTTTTTGGTCAGTCACTGGAAGACGTACATGCTGCCAACAGCTGCTGCGCATGCATGTGCACACACACTCACAGGCAGCCATCACAGAGGTCTTTACACACACAGCATGCCATTGTTAACAGCTGGCAGGGGTTTAAGTGCTACATTACTCTAGACACGCAAAGGGAGAGGAGATAATGTGGCACAGTAACCTTGGCTGTCAAAGCTGGCATGTAAATTCAACAATGTGACACAAATAGACATTTTGTTTGCAACTGATATCTAGTGAAACCATGCAATGTCTGTGTAACTGTAAAAGAATGTTGAAGCACATTCAGACCAAGCATGATTATTGTGAAACTTGCACAATATTTAGGATTCTATTAGTTTTGTGTATTTGGAAAGAAGCCACTGGAACCTCTGCGCAAAGTGTGAGTCTCTTACTGAATGTATAAATCTAGTACACAAGTAAGGGAAAGAAGGTCAAGATGGTTGAAATGAATTCTGGTGCCTCTGAGCTAACTTTATTATGGCTTTTCAAACAGTTCCTACACCTGTTTTATGAGCTATGAAAATCAATGAATGAATCACATACCCTTACTATAGATTTTTAAATGGTATTAAAAAAAATTATTATAGATTTTATTTTCCTTTTTTTTTTTTTAGAATTTTTCTCAATAAATGATTTCATTTTTTAAGAGGGAAATAGTTTTTAGCAGCACTGAATGTAGCAGTGTGAAGAGAGTTTTCTTGTTTGAAATAAGTTTTGGTTTGCCCAGATGGCTTTAAAAAGGCAAGAAGTGCAGGAAAATTGCAATTCCTCAAATGCCCATTTGAGGTTGGCTCTAAAAATGAGTCTGAGTCACTTTCCATAGAATCTCCATAGAAATTTTACTGCAGAAAATTTTCCCCTTGAAAGTTTTGTTTTCTGTAGCTAATTTCACAAAATCATCTTTTTAAACCTTATGTATGTAAGGTGTGAGTGGTCATTTGTTATTCAAATCCCATGAGGGTGTTGCAGCTTCTTATCTACATTTGGTGAGCAGTTTAGGATGGAGGAGCTCTTTCCACCCCTGAGCTTTAAGTTGTTGTTTTTTTTAGTTTATTTAGTTTATTTCGGTCATCAAGAAAGAAATAAAATTAAAAAAAATAAAAGAAAGAAAATAATGCAATCTTTCAAATTTAAATCAAAGACAAAGACTGAAAAGGCTTCCATTTCACTATATGTAAATGTAACATCCTTAAATTAGAGCTGCAAATATATATTTCATCAACAACAAGGGCTGCTCCTTTTTAGCTTTGGAGAGCGATGGACAGGTCGCCAGTCCATCGCAGAGCCAATGAGACAGACAACCATTCATGCTCACAGTCACACCTATGGTCAATTTATAATCACCAGTTAACCTAACCCCTTTGCATGCCTTTGGACTGTGGGAGGAAGCTGGAGTACCCAGAGAGAACCCACACAAGCACGGGGAGAACATGCAAGCTCCACACAGGGGGGCCCAAGCTGGCCGGCTGCTGGATTTGAACCTTCCTGTGCGGCAACAGTGCTAACCACTGCACCATCATGCTGCCCAATTTTATGTATTGTTTTTCTTATTTTGCAGTTTTTCCCACACTCCCCATTTCTCATTAATAGATTGTTTAAGAAACCTACTGCATGCTGCTTGCTTAAAGTAAATGGCAGACAATTTAGAAGACCCAGAGATGACAATGAAACATGCACGCTAAAGAGCTAAAAAGCTGTTAGTGAACACATTAAAGTGATCATTTTGAGATAATGTCACTGATGTGTTTATAGGCACATTTTAAAGTTAAAGGTAGGTAAAATGATTTCCAAGCCACTAAATTCAGTAAGAGTCAGATCATGTGTGCTTGTCTATCTATAGGTGGACTGATCTTAATGTTTACACAAGGCAATGTAATACGCAGGGACCTGTGCATACAAGCGTGAGGCTATGACTTTAGCTTCTTTACAGAATGGTGAATCACTGATAAGATTGAAGGAGACACAGGAAAAGATAGAAAAAGACGATGATTATTAGCAAGGTAATTTAAAAAAAAAAGCTCAGAATCAGGGAAATGAGAGGGAGAAGTGGGTCCCAGCCAAGTAGAGTGGGTCCCCTTCCAGTGGAGGGACCAGTGAGGGGGGAGGGTTGGGCGGGGAAGAGTGAGGTTCCCATGCTCTGTAGGCCCCTGGGGAGTAGTGGTGGCAGATGTGACGCCTGGGGCCCAACTTCTCTCCCTTCATCTCTGCCTCCCTTCCTCCATGGCCTGGACGTCCTCTGCTCCATGTCCTGGTTTATCTGCAACAAGTCTACTAAAGATGGGATAGTCTGAAACTGTCACTCTGTCTTCTCATATAATTACAAACAGGCTAGTCTCAACATGATTCCTTTTTTCAGGAGGAAGTACTACCATTGCTTGCTCAGTCAGAAAAGTTTTTGTCTTTGAGGAATTGATCCTACAAAATTTTTAAGTAGTCTTGTTGATTTAGATTTTTCTGTCCAGCTTCACTATGAGACACATTACAATCCACGATATTTTTAAACACTGATTTCTGGTTAAGAAATCAAGGATTAGTATGGATGTCCTGTAGCAGTTCATATATGTGGAAAGCTTGTCAGAACAGAGAAGAAGACGACCTGGCAACTGGTGTGCATTCAGCAGGAATTATACAATGTGGTCAATCAATGGCTACTTGAACACAGGTGAGACAGAAACTAGTGTGAAACTAAACAATGATGGGAAGTAAACTAAATTAAATATATAAGGGTGGGTGATATTAAGATACAGTGCATCCGGAAAGTATTCACAGACCCTCACTTTTTCCACAATTTGCTGTGTTACTGCCTTATTCCAAAACGGATTAAATTCATTCTTTCCCCCAAAACTCAACACATAGCACCCCATAATCACAATGTGAAACAAGTTTTTTGAAATGTTTGCAAATTTATTAAAAATGAAAAATCAAGAAATCACATGTACGTTAAGTATTCACAGCCTTTGCCATGGAACTAAAAATTGAGCTCAGGTGCATCCTGTTTCCACTTTCCTTGAGATGTTTCTACAGCTTAATTGGAGTCCACCTGTGGTGAATTCAGTTGATTGGACATGATTTGGAAAGGTACATACCTGTCTATATGAGGTCTCACAGTTGACAGTGCATGTCAGAGCACAAACCAAGCATGAAATTAAAGGAATTATCTGTAGACCTCTGAGACAGGATTGTCTCAAGGTACACATCTGGGGAAGGGTACAGAAAAATTTCTGCTGCTTTGAAGATCTCAGTGAGCACTGTGGCCTCCATCATCTGTAAATGGAAGAAGTTTGGAACCACCAGGACTCTTCCTAGAGCTGGCTGGCCATCTAAACCGAGCAATCGGGGGAGAAGGGCTTTGGTCAGGGGGGTGACTGAGGACCCGATGGTCACTCTGTCAGAGCTCCAGCATTCCTCTGTGGAGAGAGGAGAACCTTCCAGAAGGGCAACCATCTCTGCAGCAATCCACCAATCAGGCCTGTATGGTAGAGTGGCCAGATGGAAGCCACTCCTTAGTAAAAGGCACATGGCAGTCCACCTGGAGTTTGCCAAAAGGCACCTGAAGGACTCTCAGACCATGAGAAACAAAATTCTCTGGTCTGATGAGACCAAGCTTGAACTCTTTGGCGTGAATGCCAGGCGTCATGTTTGGAGGAAACCAGACACCACTCATCACCTGGCCAATACCATCCCTACAGTGAAGCATGGTGATGGCAGCATCATGCTGTGGAAATGTTTTTCAGCGACAGGAACTGGGAAACTAGTCAGGCTAGAGAGAAAAATAAATGCAGCAATGTACAGAGACATCCTGGATGAAAACCTGCTCCAGAGCGCTCTTGACCTCAGACTGGGGCGACGGTTCATCCTTCAGCAGGACAACGATCCTAAG
>VUQH01064303.1:0-27209 GCA_015106775.1 Etroplus canarensis
CTTGAGTATCTTTTTAGTTTTGGGGTTTTTTTATGTTTTCCTATCTGTTCATGTATATTGGAGTTTTGCCATAGTTTTGTTTATTGTTGCCTTTTCACTCTTCTGAGCCTTCTTTGTTGATTTCAGTTCCCCAGTGTGTTCTTTGTGTTCATGCCTAGGTCAAGTTACTGTTATCTCATGCTCTGCCTTATCTGTTTCTGTTTTATTTTGAAACCTATTTTGTCTTGTGCCTTGTATTGAGTTTTACTTCCTGCCCTTGATTGTTGCCACCTGTGTTCCTCTCCCTCCTGTACCTCGTTTGCTCGTCAGTCTTTGTGTATTTATACTCTGTGTGTCTTTAGTCCTGTGTCGTGTCCTCGTCGCTGTTATGTGGATTCTGTGTGTGGAAGAGGGTTTCATTCCAGTTTTCTGCCTGTGAGGATTTGCATTCTTGGACTTTGTATTTTTCCTTTGGTGAGTGGCAAATAAAGCCTTTTTGAGTTCCTTAGTCTGTCCCCGAGTCTGCATCTTGGGTCCTGCCTCCACTCTTCTACATCAAACCATGACAACAATGGTGGGATTAAAAGACAATTTCTGCTTTTAGTTCATTAGGGCTCTTACAAAATCGCTGTATTAAGATGTGTCCATTAGTGTGACCATTAATATTTTGATACACTTGATTAAACATCAGTGATGTAAACTGAGAAAATTACCTTCAGTATTTTTAACGTAGCTCACATTACAGAGAATCCTCCCAATAAAGTTAAAATTACATAATCAGACAGTATATGGACAAAGTATTGTTCCACCTCCATATTACACCTACAGGAGTTTTTATGACATCCTATTCTAAATCCATAGCCTTTAATGTAGAGTTGGCCCCCTCTTTGTAGCTATGATAGCTTCCACTCTTCTGGGAATGCTTTCTGCAAGTTTTCAGAGTGTGTGTGTGTTGGTATGTTTGCCCATTCATCCAGAAGAGCATTTCTGAGATCAGACACTGATGTTGGACAAGAAGGCCTGGCTTACAATCTTCTTTCTAGTTCATCCCAAAGCTGTTTGATTAGATTGAGGTCAGGGCTCTGTGTGGGCCAGTCAAGTTCTTCCACACACAACTCATCCAATAATGCCTTTATTGGCCTTGCTTTGTGCACTAAGGCACAGATATGCAGAAACAGAAAAGGACCTTCCCCGAACTTTTCCAACAAACTTGAAATCACAGAATCCCCCAAAATGTCTTGGTAAGCTGAAACATTAGGATTTTCCTTCACTGGAACTAAAGGGCCTAGTCCAATGCAAAAAAAAACCCAACTTCATAGCATTAGCCCTCCCCTGCCAAACTTTACAGTTGGCACAATGCAGTCAGGCAGATATTTGCCAAACCCTGACTCATCCACTAGACTGCCAGACAGAAAAATGTGATTCGTCACTTTACAGAATATGTTTCCTCTGCTCCAGAGTCCAGTTGGCACTTTGCTTGGTGATATAAAGCTTGTGTGCAGCTGCTCGGCCAATGGAAAACCATGCCATGAAGTTCTTGGCACACAGTTTTTGCATTATAGTTAATGTTAGAGGAGATCTGGAACTCTGCAGTTATTGAGTCAGCAGAGTGTTGGCCACTTTTACGCACTATGCGGCTCAGCACTCAGAGACCCTGTTGTGTAACTTAACGTGGTCTCCCACTTAGTGGCTGTCTTGTTTTTAAAGGCTTCCATTTTGCAATAATAACACTTACAGCTGATGGTAGAATACCTCAGAGAGAAGAAATTTCACCAGCTGACCTGTTGCGGTGGTGGCATCCTATAAAAGTACCCTACTCAAATTGAGTTCTTTAGGAAATTCTTCATTCTTTCACAAATGTTTTTAAAGGCAGAAGGTGGCAATGGGACTGAATGAAACACCTGAATTCAGTGATTAAGAGGTGTGACCCAATACTTATGTCCATATAGTGTATTTTCTACTCCTTTTAAATTCCATTAAATCAAACACATAACCTTAATGTGTGTCAGCAATCAACGTGTGCAGTGCTGACTTTTTCCAGTCAATTTAATCCGGTTTTATTGGACAGTGGTGTAATTTTTTTTAAACTCATTTACACATTACTAAAGTCTTTCCTACCTGTGACACACTTATTAAACCTGCAATATCTCTGTTGCACTATGCTGGAAGAGTATGGACACTCCTACAATGAAAATGTGGATGAAGGAACTTTCTGAATGTATTGGACTGGAAAGATTAACCTACATTGCCAAGGGCAAACAAAAAGACTTTGATAAACTCTGGGAACCATATATAAATATTATGACAAATGAAAGTGCTTGATTTTTCTGAAATGATTTGCAAATGCTGTAAAATGTAGCCCCCATTTTCTTTCTTCCCCCCTTTTAATTTTTTAATTTTTTTTATTATATTTTATTTTATTTTTTTATATTTTTCTTCATAATTTGTTAATTAATCCAATTTCATACGTTTATTCGAATTGAAAAATGATGCAAGGGTATGCAGTTTGTGTGTGTATATGTATGCATGTGTATATGTTAAGTGTTTGTGAAAACATTTTGAAAAAGACAAACATATTGGCAAAAAAAACCCTGCAATATCTGACTGTTCGCCACTCTCCGCAGGTTGTTATCCTAAAGCTGACATGACCTTTTTCAGTTGATAATGTCATGCTTACAAAGATTTCCTTATTTGCACATCCAGGGCAACGTTATCGTTTGTTTAGAGCATCTGGACAAAGGTTAATCTTAAGTCTCACACAGAATCTCTTTAAGCTATGCTTTTGTTTTTTAACAAGAATGAGGGACAGTGTTTGGCTCTTTCTGAGCAGGCAGGTTACAGTGAGTGCTTTTTGGAGCCTGTTCTAATTTTTAATAAAGCACCCAGCTTCACAGGTTTGAAACAAGCTAGACAGACATTTAAAGACCTCAGCAAGAAGCTTAAAAATGCATTCATAAATAGATGGTGCAAACCAACCAGGACTATCACATCAGGATTGGATTTATTAAGTTATTTCTAGGTGTATTTTCATCACTCAGTCTTTGCTGGATTTGAAGGCAAAACATGCTTGACTGCATCCACTGAAACACTGGCGCCTCACTCCTTCTGACACTGAACACGGGGCTCATCTGAACTTAAAATCAGTCCCCCTTTTGAACTTATGCCTTTCTAACTTCTGTTAAAGAGCCTTCGCTTGGAAGGGGGTGGACACATTTTGCAGCACCCACAGGTCATCACACAGGATCTATGCCTTTTGTTTGACTTTCTAATACCCCCTGGCTTTATCAAAGTGCGCAGATGGTGAGCCTTAACATCTTTTGTGTGACCTTCTGCGCTCTTGTCTGATATGTCTTCCTGCCTACAGTGACAAAAAATGGAGATGGATAACTTTTACTTCTTTCCTGCCTTTTATTACTTTGACATGGATTTGAAATGGAACATCAGACCCACAAGGCTCTCCTCTAGCTGCAGTGCGGTTCAGCTTGGTCTCACAGCAGAAGGTCACGGTTCCTTGTCCTGCATCAAGGTAGGTCTCAAGCTGTTTCAGATGCAGTTCCTTCACCCATTCTCTGACCTTTGAATGCAGCAAGTGACAGAATTGTTCAAGAATGAGAATCTCTTCACTTTGTGTCCTCTGTGGTTCTGCTTGACCACTTCCTCTCGTGGTAGAGTTCCCCTGGTGCCACAGAGCTCCCTGAGGATCTCTTCTTGTCTGTGCCAAGTTTTGTGGTCTTCAATCTCAAGAATTCTACAAGGATATCACACTTTGTGAACAGGGCTTTGCAATATATACAGTGTATGACGTATTTTTTTTAAACGTGTGAAAGTATTTTGATTTTCAAATTATATTAATTTGATATCTTAAGTAAGTCTCTTTTTAAGACAATATACTTAGTTGATATTTCAGTATTATAACAGTACATTGCTCAGCCTTTTAGGTTAAGATTCAAAGTTCAAACATTAAAATGTTGCATATTTAAAACCGTCTGCAGCAGTGCAGTATATGTGTTTCAAGGTTTTCAGCTCATTGGCATGACAAATGAGAAACAGTTACCAACCTTGGTATAAGTAAAGCTTCTGAAGTAAAATGTAACTGAAAAAATACTGATATATACTAACATCTCTCTTAGGTTTGGGCACTCTTGTATGATGTGTTCATATGCTGCTACACTTTACACGGGTTGTGTTCAAATTAAGGCCAGCCTTCAGTGCCAGTGCAAATAAAATAGTGCCCTTTATGTAATAAGAGAAATAAGAGAAAAGTGAGGAGTGCAACCACTCCAAACTTTTAAAGTCTTTCCATTTATAAATAGCAAAAAAAAAAGAAAAAAAAAGCCTGCATTAGGAGTGGTGCAGAATAAGCCCACTGACTTTCAACCAGGAAACTGGAGTTTAATCTGGGACCAAGTTTCACTTTTCATTCAGTATTTACTTTTTGTTTTACTTTTTTCTTTCCTGTTTTGATGCAAAAGCCACTTGATAAGAGTTAAAACAAGATCATATTTTAGGATTAAAAGAGTGTTTTCCACTTTCAACATTAAAAACATTTAGAAAGCTCTCTATTCTAGGTTACAGTTGTCGAGTTCCACCACATCTAAAGGGACAGAAACCATTTTAGTTGCACTGCTAGAGGCTGCTTGATTTCAAACTAAAGGTTGTAATACCAGCATCACTTTATAGGACCAACACCAGTGTGTTTGGAGCTTGTTTGACTTTACTGTAGTAAACCAGAGTTTGTACCTTATAACAAAGCTGCAGTTGCCACAGAGACTTAACACCTTTTTCAGCAGTTCACGTCAGCTCTGCAAAACATTTTGGCTTCTTTAAACTCATTGTTTGGTTTTAAAGTCCCTTGTAACAGTTGCGGACACCTCAGGCAGCTATTCTTTGTGCAAAAGCTCTGAACACTACCTGCCCAGTACCAAGCAGCAGAAAGGTAAATACACTGGAGAGTTTAGCTGCTTTACAGTTTCCTGTCAAGAGCTCTTGGAGCAGTCAGAGATGCTGCTGACAGATAAACTGACTGTTAACCACCTTTATAATGTTCAAGCAGTAAATCATTTACGATATCATATGCCATGACCTCACGTCCATTTTCTTTTTACATCATACGACATGACAAATGTGACATGACCTGTACTGTCTTACATGTACCTCACAATGATATGTGGCATTAAGCAGATAAGTACATGCCGGGAGTGCATTGGGATGTAATGATTTTATTGAAGTATTTATTCATCAATTTATCCATCCATTTTCTACCACTTATCTGGGTCTGGTTCCCAGGAGCAGCAGTCTAAGCAGAGGCACCGAGACCTTCTTCTCCCAAGCCACTTCCTCCAGCTATTCTGGTGGGACACTAAGCATTCCCAAACCAGCCAAGAGATATAATCTCTCCACTGTGTCCTGGGCAAGCCCCAGGGCCTCCTCCCAGTGGGACATGCCTGAAACACCTCACCTCGGAGGCATCCAGGAGGCATCCTAGTCAGAACTACCTCATCTGGCCCCTTTTAATGTGGAGGAGTAGCAGCTCTTCTCCGCACCCTTCCATGAATTCCAACTTTATCACAGTGCCTGTGTGATCCCAGAAGCTATGCTTTTTGATGGAAATTTTCCCCTAGTATGCTCTCCCAAGGCAAACTGGTCCTGAGTCTGGGCCCAGACCTCTATGATAATGAAAAAAAGGAGCCAGAAAACTTAGCCTGGACTAGAGATACAGAATTCCATCCTGCAGCCAGGCCTGGGAGAGGGGCTCATTTAAGAGCACCTAGTGGCCAAGCTTTAACCTGTGAGGCCCGGCCATGCTCAGCCCAAAGAAGACATGTGGGTCTGTCCTCCTGTGGCCCCACCAGCTGCAGGAGGAGTCATAGGGGTGCTTTGTAGATGGGGTGGAGTTGAAAGTGGATGCCTTGGTGTTCTGATCCCCAGCTGCTCAGTCTGTTTTAAGGGACATTCATTACGTATATTAGGAAACTGTTTTGAAGCTATATGTTTTAGTGTTAGGTATTGTTGCTGTATGTAGAAACTTTCACTCCAGAGTAGTATGTTTAAGATAACACAGTTTTGAACTGCAAATATTGCAAGTGCACACTATAAAATACAAGTATGTATTTGCATGTTAAGGTGAGGATGTGTTGAGTGACAGTGATTATGAGTTCAGAGATGAGAGAAGAGTAAATGACAGCCTGCAGAGAAGGAAATGAAATGGAAAGAAGATTGTCAGTACCTTAATAGTATGTGATAGGAGACAAGAGATGAACAGTGGTTAATTCCCAAAAAAAAAATAACAATGATGTGGTGTTTTCTTGCAGAACTGGCCTACATCTCTCCAGTCTGTGCTCAGCTGAATAAAACCAAGGCGTCAGAAATCTAATGGTTTCACTTTCCACACATAGTTCCACAAACATATCCTTTAGAAGCAAATTGTTTTACCCACTGACAGGCAGTTCATCACACTGATGTCAGCGGATGAACAGCGGGGGTCAGGATGGGCAAAAAAAGCTACCCTTAACACAGACTGAATGCATTTCTGTGTTCATCTAGTACAGATGTTGTGAAGATGTATGAGACTAATGGCAGTGCTGGGGAGATAAAGCTGTTCTCTACCCCATCAGCTCCTCACCACATCACCATTGTCTGGTTCCTCAAATGAGAATGTGAGGTCCAATTATGATTTGTGATCTTTTAGCACGGCATATAAAAGTCACCTTTGATTGAGGAGCCCTGCTTCATGAAGGAATTCATTTTAAGTAAAAGAACCAGGTCATGGAATGTGTTGTGTCTCTAAAACATTGGATTTTCAGAAGTACCCAATCTTTTCAAAGTTCAGAAATGAGATTTTTATAAGACAGCAATGCCTTCACTTGCAAACTATCCTTGCCTGTTTTACTTATTTTCTTGTATTTTATCTTAGTGTAGAACCTGTTTCTAGGTTCAAGCCTCGAAGCTCTTGTCTTTTCTGCTGCAGTGCTCTGTTTATTGGTTGTTTTTTTTTGATAGCCACAAGTCCAAAAAATATCCAGTTGTCATCTTCTTCCTGTAGCAAGCACACTTTTAAACCTCATGGTTTACAGATTAGATGCAGTGTGAAGACTAAACTCAAGGTCATAAGTTTTTGGTAGCAAATATTTCAAAGCACACAGCATGTTAATTACAAACCTTGTTGTGGACAGGGCCATTTGAATCTCTTTTTTGGCTGCAGCTTCAAACTCTGTCTTTTCTCTTTTTCCATATGATGCACTTATCTTTGCCTGTCACATACCCTGTCATGTGACACTCTGAGTACCTTTATGAAGAACAATACACCACCCCTTATCCTAAATGTACCTTTAGTTGGGACCTTGTATTTTCCCCTAAGGGGTCACCACAGCAGATTAATCCACAGTCATAATCTGACAGAAGTTTTACACAGGATGCCCTTCCTGACACAACCATCCATGGTGAGAAGGCTGTGTCCCCCCACCTGGAAACAAACCAGGGACCATTGGCTTGTAGCTTGAGCAATTTCCCCCTGGGATTAATAAAGTATTCTGATTCTGATTAAGACAAATGTGTAACCCATTACACTACAGGAACGTGTAACCACCCCTTACCCTAAGCTTCTCAAATGCATTGTCTGTTGATGATGTTACTTTTGCAGCTACCAACAGGTTGGTAGATCACAATATGTCAACAAACTCTACCCAGTATTTAGTTTTCCATTTTTAACATATAGAAGTCAAAGTACTGATGAGCTAATGTCATCACGAGGCACCCGCAGTCGAGTCACAATGCGCAAGAATCACTACTCTTTATAGAGTATTGGCCAGAGTTTACTAAAATTTACACACAACAATCAGCTTTGGGTTTTCACCCTAATTGTGGTCAAGATCAAGGTCACGTGTCGTTTTTACGGGCTCTTTTCCATTTTCACAAGAATCGCTACTCCTCTTAGAGTATTGGTCTGGATTGTGATGTTTATAAAATTAGCGTTTGCATAAGCACATGACTTCTGAGTTTAGTTCTTGTTTCCAGATTATTCCAGATTTATTTGTTACTCTTCGTGGGGATCGTTCAGTTTTATTTCTTGGCGTTCATTCAGGGTTTGATTTTTATGTTCACCTAGGTTATTGTTCATACTTAGTTCCTGAGTTCTTTGTGTTTCGTTTCTGTCTTCTTCTATGCGTGCACGTTACTTTAGAGCCAGACACTTTCACACTGTAGTCTGATGGTGGTCACATTTAAATTATAATGTGAATGACCACACAAAATAATCAGATCCCAGCACCAAATTGTAATTGAGCATTAAGACCTGCAGTGTGAACGTAGCCTTTGTCTGAGTCTGTCTTCCTTCATGTTCCTGGTCACTGCCGTTGTATGTTTTGGAGTTTCTTGCCAGCCTTTTGAGTTCTATGAGTTCAACAGACTTGCCTGAGAGTCCTGCATTTGGGTCCTGCTATGGCTACACCACCATATGACAGGTCCTCTGCCATCTATACATAAATGTCATCATTAGGTTTATGTATAGCATAATAATGTTTCAAACTAGGTTAGGGCCGGTCAAGAACTATAGGGCCATTGTCCCGGATATGACTGTTGCGGGCCTTCTCAACTTCTCAGTGGCTTTTAAATCTCGTTAGTTTGTGCAATTCAGCCAACCAGTGACAAGAAAACATGACTTTCTTTCTCTAATTTACAGACTACAATAACATGTGAACTATGATGAATCGTGAGCCAGATGAGCTATTATGTCATTGGCATTGTGTTTTTTAAATATCTCAACCAGATTGTGGCCCATCCTCTTTAGATGTTACTAATTTGCCAGCTTACTGCTCACTACTAACACGAGTCTTCACTGTAACACCAATACTGATCACTTTATTGGTGTTGAACAAGACTGGATCATTTCTAACTTTCAGCGACGCCTCAGTGCTGAATTGCTTTAGGGAAATGAAGATGCATTTGGAAATGGCACGTGTCAGACTAATAAGCAGTTACTATAAAGTTACAATGTAGGGATTTTGACAAGCTCAAGAATGGGTGCCACATTGCTGTGACACCACAGTATAGAAAGTCCTTGTGTGCAACATGAGATCCATTTAGCTAATTTCTCACTTTTCTAGGTTTTCTTTTTTTTTTTTTTTACATTTTTGGACACGTGCCTAAAACCCTGCAATTGGCTGCCTCAAGTATGTATAAAACATAATTTACTTTCAGCTAAAAAAATCTAATCTTATAATCTTCTATTGTCTACCATCCCTTACAGCAATGTGAGAATTTCATTTTCACTGTATAGCCTCATACTTAAAAAAAAAAAGGTAATTTTGCCTTGATAGCAAAGTAGTCAAAAAATTCTGTGAAGCTACTAAAGCTCTCACAGAAACACTATGAAATACCACTTACAGTAATTTCTAATCAAAGACTTACAAGTAAAGCCTATATCTGTGAACACTAGACACCTCATTAGGCAACCAATGTACAAGAGTCAAGTTCAGCTGCATCAAGTCCCACGCAATGGACCTAACAGAGGTTTAGCATCATTTCCATTTTGACTAATCAAGTGAGCAAGGCATCTGCTCTTGCCAGTTTGAAAATATGTGTGATGAACAGAGTGGACTGAATTACACCCAGCTTGTAAGTTGCAATTAATCTTGCAACATAATGCAGGCAACGTCGTGAGAATATTCAGTCTCACACTAACACACCAGCACTTTTAATGGTTTAGCCCTCAGGAAGAGGAACTGTTGTAAACAAACACATTTTAGAAGAATGGAGCCAAAAATGTATATGTAACATCCAGTGAAGATTTATGGAACACTACAAGAAGCTTAATATAAGAAATAAAGTGTGATGGGGACAAAATAAACAAACCACTGAATGCAATGTAGAATCAGTAAAATGAATTCTTAAAGTTTTTTTGTTGAATAGTATTACTGTAATAACATGCTATATATTATTGTAGATACTAAAGGGGACAGCAATGGCTCAGTGAGCTGGAGGACTCATTTGGGAGCAGGAGAGTTGCTGAGGGCTGCAAGCTCAAGACCCGGCTGGACCCGGACCCGGTGGCCATCCAAAACATGCCGGCTCAAGACCTCGCCCTGGACCTCTATGTGTGGAGGTGGACCAGAGGCCGGAGAGATGTCGGTCCACCCCTGCGCATTGCTGAGGTGCCCTTGAGCAAGACACCGAACTCCCTACATTGCTCACTGGCACCCGTAATGGGCAGCCTTATTCACTGACCTCCCTCACTGCATGCTGCATGTAAAAAAAAAAAAAAAGTGTGTGTGTGTGAGTATTCCATCAATAAGAGTGATTTGAATTTCCCCATCTGGGGATGAATAAAGTTGTTTGTTTTAAAGTAATATCCTGATGTTATCACAGAAAAATGGGAATAACATTAGGACCATAGAAAAACTGAACCAATATACCAACAGCTACAATATTCCTTGTTCAGTGTAAAATGTCACATGAAGATTAAAGTGGTCTTTTAAAAAAAAAAAAACACCATGATTTCCTAGTATATTGTCATCCCAGATTTATCAGGCCAGCCAACATGACAACAGCCCACCAGCAGCCTTTTTGCTAGCCAAGATGAGACATGATCGCTTCTGAAGTGTGAGGACATTTCAGCATCGGCTAATTAATTGTAATAAGGCTGGCTGGCACATACGTTGGCAGTGACAACCCTTGGTGAGAGGCGAGGCGAGGCTTTCCTACTACAGCCAATGTGGAGTTTGAACTGTCAGGCCGCTGCGCTCCAGAGACTTGGTCTGGCGCTCACCTAGATACACATCTGCTCTGATTAATCGCCTGCTTCGCCCAGTGCATACATTTCATTATCAGCTTTAAGTGGGCGAAGACAACAAGGATCAGGGCGTTGAGCAGAACTCGGGTGAGAGCGTGAACGAAAGGAGGGGAAATGAGCGGAGTGTACTGGGTGTGCAAAAGGAGTGGATTTCCAATAGATCTCCTCATTTTCCTCTTAGTCACATTGACCTTTACAACCTTTATTGACAGCTATACACGACTTCAGTATAATAGATTTATCTGCTTAAATACATGTCCTTCGGCCATTTTAATCTCTTCTATTACTATACTTTGGCATTACTTTCAAATAAACTGAAACAAGAGAGAACATCTACTTTATTAACAAAATCTAAAGGCATTTGATGAAATTTTAATCAATTTAATGAAATGGCACAGGTTCTATCTACATTAAAGCATGCAGCATTCACTGCTGCAGCTCAGGGTTAAGAGCTTTGCTCAAGGGTAGACTGACAAAATGTTTTGAGGGGGTGATAAATACCACATTGTTTCCCATTTTCAAAGATGGGAAAACTGCATTCTGCAAGTAACACAGTTCAAATGAGGGGGCTTTATCCTCCACCACACACCTGATAAGGGATGATCGCTCACTCAGGCTACATCCAAAGGCAATTCGCCATGATTCTCTTGTCCATCAGCTCTTTCATTGATTTTATGATTGTTCATGTCCTTGCTTGTCAAGAGCAAAGCTCCTGAGTTGGGCTTCAAAATGTAAGAAAAACTCAAAACCGCATGTAAGAACCTTTCTTATTCACAGGCACGCTACTTCTTTTCTTCCCTATTCATTATAGAGCAACACTGCCATCCCCTGGCAGTTTTGCTTCATTACTTTGACTTGTGCTGCAGAGGTTACCAAACTTGTAAGACAGAGCAGAGTTATGCAGGCCTGCGTCGTATGCTGCCACTCCCAGCGCAGCAGTGAAACTTGAAATTAAATGGGTCAAGGAGATTTAGATCTAGGCCATTATTGTCAAAGAGAACAATGGGCATGGACATGGGAGTAATTGGTAGAAAAGGGTAAGCATTTGTCATGTTAGTTCAGACGGAGTTCTGTGCATACCTAATAGGATTTCACACGATTTACAAAGGCATATTTAGTTTATTACAGCCAATGCCGTACTTGCTGTCACTAACTATAATTACTATGTGTAACCCTTCAGTTGCTTTCTCTTTCTGTAGCTTAAGTAACTTAAATAGTACGGACTTGAATTATATATACAGTAAATGTGCAGCATTTACAGCATCTACAGCTGCAAGTAATTCAAAAATGAAGTTTAAAAATTTTAAAAAGAAAATCAAAAATAGCATTATTTTATGCATCTTTGAAAAGACTAAGCCTCTTCAGGAATAGGCACAATGTCACAGATGAGCGAGAACTGGTCCCTGACCTTGTGGTTCATGAAGAGGACGTGTATGAAGATGAGGATGATGAGAACGAGGAAGGCAACTGGAGGAATGACTACCCTGATGAGGAGAGTGATACGGCTGCTCTCAGGAGCAGTACCTCTAGTTCGATGTTAACATTAACATGCCAACATACAAATACTGACGGTGCCAACATCTTTCTGTTAAGCAGATTATTTACAGTGTTCACTTGTTAATTGGCATGTTTTAAAAGCAGCTTTTGCATACATATTAGACTGACTACAACTAAGGCTGGGGTCAGTAGAAACAGTAGAAAACAAAGCAGGAAGGTCCAGAACAGGCCTGGAAACACCTCGACGATATGACACTAGATGGAAGGGATCAGAAATGTTCACCATCGAGTACATGAACAACAAGCTATCTAATTTCTGAGACACTCCTCTTTCCCCTCACCCCCAACCAGTGGAGGCAGATGGCTGCCCCTCCCTGAGCCTGGTTCTGCTGGAGGTCTCTTCCTGTTAAAAGGCGGTTCTTCCTTCCCACAATCGCCGAGTGCTTGCTCATATGGGATCTCTGAGTTTTCTCTCTAACACTGTAGGATCTTTACCCGACAGTGAAGAGCACCTTGAAGTGACTTTTGTTATGAATTAGTGCTATATAAATAAAACTTGATTCAATTGAACTGAATTGCCTGCACAGGTCATCAGTGAAAGTAGCACAAACTCACACTTCAACCTTGACTGGATATATATGATGTAATGATATTGGACCAAAAAAAAATCTGTGTTACTGTGTAAAATTGAGTGAATTTGTTCACAGTTGTAATGCAGATGAAAGTCTTTCCCCATTTTTTTACACTGACATATCATTTTGAAGACTTCACTTATTTTTCTTGCCACTCTATGTGATGAGTTGCTCTCCAGAAGATGGTGCCATTTCTGCGTAACCATCACTCTAGCTGCAATTAAGAGAAAAGCTCCCTGAGCTTCTGCAGTTCAATAGAACACACACACGCACACGCACACACACACACACACACACACACACAGAGCGACAGAACTGATAAAACAGTAGACTGGTTGGGAGCCACTGACTGATTCAGTAACTTAAATCAAATTCAAAATAGTAATCTTTAATGTCAAGTAGAACCAAATTTACTGGTGGTCTCAAACCTTTTACTTCACTGCATTCCTGCAGCAACATTGAGATTGCTAATGGTGCTGTTTACACCTGCTCTCTTCCATTCTCGTTAAGTCAAAATCAATGCTGTGAAAAATATCTTTATTCAATAATTAATATGTTAATTTACTGCGATGAAATGCATATGCATAATTGATGAAATGTACTATTTCTTAATTCAGTATGGTCAGAATCGTTGCTGCTAGCTTGGGTTTTCATGGCCTTCATGTAGCATATGGGGCTATCATCATGAAACTTTAAATAGATACTGTGTGTAACTGGCATCACTTGTTTTGATTTTCCTAATTTGGAGGTCACAGTTCAGGAGACAGACAGCGGGAGAGAGTAAAACCCAAACCAGTAGTAGTCAGTAGTCTGACTTCGAGCTAGCAATCCAAAACGAGGTGATAATATGATTCCTTTGGCTTGCTGCTGTCATGTAACATTATAAACTCAGATACAGCCTTGCAAATTTACACTCCAGGCACATCTCCAAGTATTTCCCATATTCTGTATCTGTGGAGAGAGGGTCATATTTCTTCACGCTCTGCAGGTAGGTCCCTTTAGAGGAAGAATAACCCCCAGTGACTTACACATAGCCCAGCATGGTCACCACCGTGCTCTCTATCCCTCTCTCCTTCGTGCTGACAAGTGGGATGCATTCCTCTGAGGCTGGGTTGAAGCACTCGGTGAGGGTGGTCTGGCCCCCTACCAGGTACAGCCTACTGTTCAGAGACACCAGGCACATCCTATACTCTGCAGGGAGCAACAGCATGAAATCATAGATTTATTTTAATAAAAAGGTTAAATAAACAGTAATGTGGGAGTCATATCTTTATACAGTCAAGTGCAGGCATACTATAGAAACACTAAATGAATCCCTCAGAAGTGGAATTTGACAATGTTTGACACCAGAACTACCTGGATTAAAATTTTGCCCCTTGTTGTAGTTGCAGTTGCCCTCGAAGCCGTAAGAGACATGTGCTACATAAATGTAACAGCTAAAAGTCAAAAATTCAACACTAACAAAATGTTGAAGAAAAAAAGTGGACTAGAGACCTGATCTTTGACCTGCCTGCTAGCGGCCTGCAGGCTTCTTTCACCGGGGGGAAGGCGCACATGGAAGTGGGAGAATGCTGGCATGTCGAGGCACTTGTCCACATCCAGAAGGGCCTCGCAGGGCTTCTTTGACTGCAGCGGGTCAGCAGCCCTCAGCAAGCGTTCCACATTCAGCAAGGTTATGTTGAGTCTGGGAGAGTAGACAGGAGTCACCCAAGGCCGACAAGAGCTCTATGTCCACCAGCAGCCTGGCTGAGGAGAGTGAATAACTTCCTTATTTTCAAACTAAATTACATGTTTGAGCGTTCTTTATCCAGCATGAACCCGGCTTCGGTCAGCTTATAAAGAATAATCTGGTGATTGCATTGTTTGTGAAGAAGAACTGCTGTTTACTTAACTACAATTAGAGGTTGCCTACTTTTATTACTGACACACCGTGTGCTTGTGTTTGGAGGTCATGTGATGATTTTATTTGTTTTTTATATACAGTCATGTAAAAACTAAGTACACCTCATGATTAAGTAGCTTGTAGAACCACTTTTAGCAGCAAAATCAAGAAGAACATCATTGTGGAGGAATTTTGGTCCACTTTACTATATTGCCTTAGTTCATTGATGTTTGCTGGCATTCGTGAATGAACAGCTCTCTTAAGGTCCTGCCACAACATATCACTGGGGTTGAAGTCTGCACTGTAACACTTTATTCTTTTTTAGCCATCATTGTCCTACTGTATGACCCAATTTCGGCCAAATTTTAGCTGTCAGACAGATGGCCTCACATTTGACTCTAGAATACTTTGGTGTACAGAGGAGTTCATGCAAGGTCCCCAGGTGTACTGTGACTGCAAAGCAAGTCCAAATCATCACCCCTCCACCATCGTGCTTGACAGTTTCGCAGGAGGTGTGTTTGGTTTCTGCCAAACATGGGACTGTCCATTATTGCCAAATGTCTCCACTTTGGGCTCATCTGTTCAAAAGACATTGTTCCAGAAGTATTGTGGTTTGATCAGATGCGACTGAAAACCTAAGGTTTTCTCCTGTCGAGCCATTTTTTTTTTCTAATTTCACTGTCATTAACTTTAACTGTCAAGTCTGAGATGCAGCTTTTGGGTTTTGTTGCAGTTTCTCTAAGCATTGCACGGTCTGACCTTGGGGTGAATTTGGTGGGACGTCCACTCCTGGGGAGATTGTGGCATTATGTTGAGAATGCTGCAGACCAGCAAACTGCCAAAAGCTCTGCTTTTAAAGAGGCGCTCACTCTGGCTGATGATCAGTTAATCAAGTACATTTGACTAGTAGCACCTGACTGGTACTTTCCCTTTTTAATCTCTATGGAAGCAGTAAGGGTGTACTTAGTTTTTCATGGTATTGCATAGACTCCTGTAAAAACTTTCTTTTTCATATGACTGCAAAAGTGAAAAGACTAAAAGGCAAAAAGACCACAAGCACATATAAAATAACCTCTGTAAGTTAAGTTAAATATTCAAAGTTTATATTAATTAGTTTTGTGATATGCAAGAATTTTGCTTTAGAGACAAACTGCCTTTGTTCTGGTTATGGACATTTACCTTGATGGAACTGAGCACATGAAAAAGGCTGCCCTGTGTGCAGTGTATCCAGTGGCGGCTGGCTCCTTAATGCCTTATCTTATAGATCAGCAATAATAGTATTAAAATTAAGCCTGACTGAAAATAAAGCAGAGTGGATTGACCCAAGGGATCCCTGAGCAACTGGATAATTAGCTATACAAGACTCGCATTGAACTTTAATGGTGCACATAATGTGCATACTTATACATAAAGTCTACTTGTAACTGAATCAAATTACCAAAAACTGTGGAGATGGGTGAGCTTTTCGGAGGGCACTCCAGGTCTAGGATCCCTGGGCACTTGCCCACATTACACTGCTAACTATTCAGCCAAAACAATTCTCAACCTGATTTCATTGGATAGCAACCGCACAATAATGCTTTGAAAATATATCTGGGTCCAGTTTGTCCTTACTCTCCATAACAAATGAGTTGTAGATGCGAAATCACATGTTGGGGGAAAAAAAAGGCTGTTTTTGAGCAATCTTTCACCAAACTTACTCAAGAAACTAGTCCAAACTCTGAAAACTTGTATCCAAGTTTGACAGCTTCAGCACTCACACTGGCTCTTACTTATGCAACTAAGCATCTTCCTTTAATACAGAAATCCTCATCTAAAGCCCCTTCCCACTGACGAGTGAATTCATAAAGTAAACAAAGCCTGCTGAGTCTTGGACCATAATACCAGGTTAGATCTTAGACAAGTGCAATTCTGAGAGTTGTTGGCCCTCGTTCATACTCCAAATCCATGTTCAAAACCCAATCCGTTTGTGCCAAACTACTGATGTGCGTTTTTTACTTTCAGTCTTGGGAAGGAATATCTTTGCATCTCCGCAGGATGTTAAGAGTCTGTCTGGATAGAGATGATAAAGCAGTCCTTCAGTTACTGCTGATTGAAGCCTGGGTGACAACAGCCCATTTACATTTATTCATTTGGCAGACTCTGTAATCCAAAGTGATGCGCCACTGAGGTACAATCCAAAGCACAGAAGATCAAGCAGTGTTTGGGAAAAATACCCTTGCAGGTGTGTGATGTAATACACAAGTTTTCTTCTTTTTTTCTTTCTTTTTGAGAATCACATCAAGGATCAAGCAAGAAAAACAGACAGATAGTGCACACTGGATGAATAAGTGACAGGTAGGCCAGTTACTTAAATCAAGTTTGGTAAATCATTTCACCAGTTCAATGCATTTCTATCATGAATTCTATATTATTTGTTTTGTTTATTGTTTGTTTATTTACTGGCCTGAAAACCCAAACAGCAACCGTCAGGGCTGAAAAATGAAGCCAATAAGGCAGTGCCAAAAACCTCTTATAGTCAGAGGCTGGTTCCACAAGCAAGTCAATCCCCATAGACGCCCATGTTAAAATAACCCAACTTCAGCAATGAAATTGCCTTTGTAAGAACTATACAAATAGTGATTTTTTAAAAATTATTTGTTTTGATTTTGTCAAGGCTTAAAATGTCATGGCTCCCGGATTCAATCCATGTTTTCTCTTTGGAATTCTTTGGAATATATCCAAGTTTGAGATTCTGTTTATGTTCTCTGTTCTAGTGTTTAAGGTTTTGGATTAATGTTTCTATTTCCATATCATTCCATTGTGACTTTGTTTCCTTGTTATATTACTGAGTCTCTCATCACTGCTTACTTTGTTTTTTGTTTTTTTTTTCTGGGGATGAGTTTAGTTCTTTGTGTTTTGGTTCATGTATATGCATTAAGTCTGTCTGGCACAGACAGTTGTAGACACTGCCCTCCCTCTCTGGCACATAGGCAGACATGGCACTCCAAAAAATGCTGAACTGAAATGTCTCCCTCTTCTTCTTTCAGTTGCTTCATTTAGGGATGTCCATCTCACCCTATTCATTGCATCAACTGTCACACCAACCATCTTCATGTAATCCTCCTCTTCTACATCTCAGAAACCTCTCTGCGGTTTCTCTCTTTTCCTCCTACCTTGCGGCTCCATCTTCGACATCCTTTGTCTAATATAATATATCCACTACCCCTCCTCGTCTCAAATCCAAACTATCTCACCCTTGCCTCTCATCATACACACTCCTACCTTTCCTGATCTCTTCCTGCCTCTGAACACGCCTTCCCCCTCTCGTCCCTGTTTTTCTTCACCCATCAGTATCATAGTTTCTACCGGCACCCTGCTGGCCAGCAGCACTGATGGTGGTTGTTAACGTGAGCCTCGAATGATTTGTGATGGAAGGCTTACTGATGATCTGCATATGTGATGTGGCGCAGATTTTATGCTGAAGGCCCTTCCTGATACAACCCTCCTGTCTATCCAGGCTTGAGAATGGCACTGAGAGCTGTATACTTGCTTCTAGAACAACTTTGGCAAAACTTAAGAAAAATGAATCCAAGAGGTTTCTGGCTTCAATGATTTTTAATCATCACACAGTTAAGCATATGCACACAATAATTTGACAGTGCCAACAAAAGTCATTCAATGCATGTGTCTCCAATAGCATGGTTGTTGAGGTTGTACATGGAAAACCCAATACTCTGTTTAGAAACTACTTACTGACTATGAAAAACACGGAAAAAGTCCCAAATCCAGCCATTCACTTGGCTGGAAAACGAGACGTGGACATCTTGTTCACTTAGCTTAAACAGTTGAGGTTTATGCCATTCAACAGAAACAAGTTACAATCACTGGCCAGTTCATTAAGTATACATGTTCAGCTATTTGTTAACACAAATATCTAATCAGCCAGTCACATGGCATCAACTCCATGCATTTGGGGTTGTAGACATGGTCAAGACAATCAGTCAAAGTTCAAAATGAGCAGCACAAAGGGGAATAAAGGTTATTTATGACCACAGTGTGTCCATTTTCTCATTGGTGCTTCCAGCAGGATGAAGCACCATGTTGCAACGCTCACGTCATCTCAGACTGGTTTCTTGAACAGAACAATGAGTTCACTGTACTTAAGTGACCTCCATAGTCACCAGATCTCAGTCCAATGGGATGTGTAGGAACATCAGATTTGCATCACAGGTGTACAGCCGACAAATCTGCAGCAACTATGTGATGCTATCATGTCTATATGGACCAAAATCTCACAGAAACATTTCCAGCACCTTGCTGAATCTATGCCATAAACAATTAGGGCAATTCTGAAAGCAAAAGGCGGTACAACCCAGTACTGGTGAGGTGTACCTAATGAAGTGGCCAATGAGTGTATATTTAATATATTCATTCATCTTCTTCCGCTTATCCAATTCAGGGTCACAGGGGGGTGCTGGGGCCTATCCCAGCTATCATAGGGCGAAAGGCGAGGTACACCCTAGACAGGCTGCCAGTCTGTCGAGAGCCAAAACAGAGTCAAACAACCATACCTACAGTCAATTTAGAATTGCCAATTGACCTACCTCCCTTTGCATGTCTTTGGACGGTGGGAGGAAGCCAGAGCACCTGGAGAGAACCCACGCAAGCACGGGGAGAACATGCAAACTCCACACAGAAGGGCCTAAGCTAGCCGGCTGTTGGATTTGAACTCGGACCCTTTTGCTGTGAGTCAACAGTGGTAACCACCGCACTAGCCCACTATTTATATAACCCTAACCCTTAATATAATTAAATTAAATTAAGCTAAACCTAATTTTAACAACAAATAAAATAAAATAAAAACCTGACCTGAGATGCAAAACACAACTGCCACTGTTAGAGCACCAGAGCAACTCATTGTTTAGATAGTACCACTGTGTATTTGTGTGTGTGTGCATGTGTATGCACTGTATGAGCTGTCGCTGTATTACTTTGAAATCAATGACATCAACTATGAAGACACTGACTGAAGTCAATGTGAAAAGGTATCTCAACAATCAGTGTTTAAATAGTATTTAATAGGTATAACAGGTATAACTATTAACATATTACCAATTTATAACCAGATATAATAGTGACATGTATTTTATGACATTTCAGTGGTGGAAATACTGTTTAACTTATTCAGCCTTATTTGATTATTGGAGATCAACTGAGGTAAGTTCATGTAGAAGTAGTACATTGAAAATTTTGTCTAAAATATTTATTAGCTACATTCTAAAATGCATTTTACTTTGAAGAGAATTAACACTGAGACAGACAGTATCAACAGTACAACAAGAAAACATGTGTTTTTTGTTTTATAAAAACTTCAAAGGTCTATTGTTAAAAAAAGCCTAGTGCAAGTAAAATGTAAAAGGTATGTGGTAATACAGTGCGAGTGGAGTGCTTTACAAGGGCTTCATAAAAAATGTGAAGAGACAATATTATATTATTTGTAAACTATAATGTCAATAGGAGTCTGTGTGGACTATGATGTTTGCAGATGATATTGTGATCTGTAGAGGTTAAGGAGCAGGTGGGATAGACCCTGCAGAGGTGGAGGCATGCACTGGAGAGAAGAGAAGAGAAATGAAAGTGAAACGGAAGGATTACAAGACTGTTGCGAGACCTGCCATGATATATGGTTTAGAGGTGGTGACACTGACAATAAGGCAGGAGTTGTAACTGAAAGTGACAGAACTGAAGATGCTGAGATTTGCTTTGGGAGCGAGCAGCATGGTCAGGATTAGACACGAGTACATAAGAGGGACAGCTCGAGTTGGTTGGTTTGGAGACAAGGTCAGAGAGGCAAGGTTGAGACATGGCTATTTTGGACATATGCAGAGGAAGGGTCGCGGATTTATGGGATAAAGGATGTTGAAGATGAAGCCTCCAGGCAGGTAAAAAAAAAAGATGAAGACCATGGATGTTCATGGATGTAGTGATGTAGAGGGTGCAAGGGATAGGGTGAGGTAGAGGCAGATGATCAACTGTGGCAACCCCGAAAGTGATAGCTGAAAGAAGAAGATTCAAAATCCACCTGTTCCTTGTGTTTGAAAATAAAGTGTACCTATTCAGCCAGGTGCCCACACATGGAGTAAGCCTGGTCCTAAACTAAAAGAGCAATTCAGTGAAAATGTATACTGAAAAGATGTTCATATAATAAAAGAAGCCAGCTACTCTATATAACAGATTGCTTTGAGGTTTTCAGTTCAACCTACTGTCCTTAAGAGGACTGTAAACCCAGTTCACAGAGGGCCAGTTTCCCAGGCATGGAAGAAACCTAGTCCTATGAGCTTAAACAATAAACTTATTTTCATGGGAGATATTCATTTCATTTTACTATTAGCCTGGGCTACACTTAATCCATGTTTGGAAAATTTGCTGAGTGTCTCTATGATCTTCCTGAGTTTTCATTTATCAGATCCAGTTAACTTCCAGGCTCTTCTCTGCTTCTTGGTTCAGCCCCTGATAACAGCTAAGAGCTTGAAAACTAAGCTAAATATAATCTTAACTCAATTTACAGGTTTCTAATGCAAAGTAAAACTTTTCTGCAGACAAACTGCCCTTTTTCAAAGATTGGTTAACAAGTGCAAATATTTTTTTATCCTCTAAAATGAGCTGAAAATCAGAAAAATAGCATGATAGTTTGAAAAATACATACAGGGAACGACATGCCCTCCTGCAGTGTAGATTCAATATTTTTAATATTTCAGTGGCTTCACCTGCAGCAGCTATGACCGCATGTTTGCTTTCAGCTCCTGGAGGATGTCAGTGCCACTGCTCCAGGCAATGTTTTTAGCTCTTAGACAAAAGTTACCTTCCTGACCTTCCAGTTTGGCAAGCAGCTTCTCCAGAGTGTAGCCTTTTCTTGGCATAACAACATCGTGCCCTCTCAGACAGGAGGTAGGGCAGAGATCATTCCTCCCATCCCCCACGTAAAAGATCTGCTCATACTCCACGCCGGCATCAGACTGCTCAGAGAGGTACTGCTCCAGAACTTTTTTCTTGCAGAGGTTGACGGGGCATTGATCACAGTCGTGAGAATGATAGCACTGCACCTGCACGCAGCCCAGCTCATTGAGCTTAGCCGGGTTGGTGAAAACCTTGTCGACAGCTGCCTGGAGTCCCGCAGCACTGAGGATCCATTCTATGAACAAGGTGTTAGAGTCAGAGATGACTATGCAGTCAATGGTGTTTTTATTGTCTGATATAAATGCCAGCAATTCAGTCATTCCAGCTGTGAAGGGGATGGTTTCCATCACACTGCGGACTCTGTCGGGGCTCACCGCCTGCTGTCCTGTAGGAATTGATGGAGACAGGATGGATATGAAGAATGAGGTTTGAAGAAGTAGTAAAATAAAATACAAACATCTTAATGGACTCACCTATGTAGTTCATCACTTTGCCCATGTACTCAGTCCAGTGGCCTTTTCTGTAGGAATTCTTCACGGAATCAGGAAGAGTCTGACCAGGGAGGCATCTGAGAGCAGAAACGAAGAAGATCCTTAGTGGATAAATCAGCCAAAGAGCCTCTCCAATGGTGTTTTGATCCCCGGGTATAAAATAGCAGCACCACAGGAGTGGCAGTAGAAGTGCTATATACATTAAAGAGAGACATTGCACTCAAAGAACGGTGAAGTGAAATCTTATGGAGAATTCCACACCAGCCAGGAAGGTTGTACAAGTAACTTCCAGGGCAAACAAAATTTTTGAAAATCTTACTTTGGGGCAAAGTCAGCTATTTTTTTGTGTTTTGCCTTTTTAATCTGATTTGACAAGCCCCTCTCACCATGGAGGGTTGCATCAGGAAGGGCATCTGGCGTAAAACCTCTGACAAATTACCAATGTGGATTAATCCGCTGTGGCGACCCCATGGGGAAAATACAAGTGAGCAGCCGAAGGTACATTTTAAGATTTGACAGGCAATTCTACATTTATTGTATGACTTTATCAGTCTCTCGCACTACTGTGGTGAAATTTTCACTCATCCTTCTTTACAGTGTTACTTCAGTTCATTGAGATTTGCAGGCATTCATTTTTGCACAGCTCTCTTTAAGTCCCACCACAGTATTTCAACAAAATTGAGGTCTGAACTTTTAACTGGGCCACTGCAACATCTTGATTCTGTTCTTTTTCAGGCACTCTGCAGTAAATTTGCTGCTGTGCTTGGGATCATTGTCCTGCTGCATGACCCAATTTGTCACACAGACAGCCTCACATCTGTCTCCACAATATTTTGGTATACACAGGAGCTCATGTTCGACTCAATGACTGCAAGGTGCCAAGAATATGTGGCTGCAAAACAAGCCAAAATCATCATCCCTCCACCACCGTGCTTAACAGTTGGTATGAAGTATTTGTGCTGTGGAGATGTTTTCACCAAATATCTCCACTTTGGTCTCCACTGTTCAAAGGACATTCTTCCATAAGTCTTGTTGTTTGCTTAGATGCCACTTTGTAATTCTAAGCTGCGCTGTCATGCTCTTTACAGAGAGAATAAAACTTTCACTTGGCAATCCTTCTAAACAAGCTATAATTGTTCATTCTTTTTATAATTTTACTGTCATGAACTTTAACATATTAACTGAGTCATGCAGAGTTTGACATGTAGTTCTGAGCTTTTTTATTTTTTCTAGTTAAACGTGCATAAATGAGTAGGAGGCAGGTAGAATGGTGAAGATGCAAGGAGTAGAGCTGGTGAAGGTGGATGAGTTTAAATACCTGGGATCAACCATCCAAAGCAACGGACAGAGCACAAGAGAGGTGAAGAAGAGCGGAGTGGGTGGAGATGTTTTTCAGGGGTGCTTTGTGACAGAAGGATAGCAGCAAGAGTGAAAGGGAAGGTTTACAAGACGGTAGTGAGACCTGCCATGATGTATGGTCTGGAGACAGTGGCACTGACGAAAAGACAGGAGGTGGAGCTGGAGGTGGCAGAACTGAAGATATTGAGATTTTCGCTGGGAGTGACCAGGATGGACAGGATTAGAAATGAGTACATCAGAGGGACTCAGGTTGACAAGTTTGGACATAAAGTCAGAGAGGCAAGGCTGAGATGGCTTGAACATGTTTAGAGGAGGGATAGTGGATATATTGAACAAAGGATGTTGAAGTTGGAGCTGCCAGGCAGGAGAAGAGGAGATGAAGACCACAGAGAAGATTCATGGATGTAGTGAAGGAGGACATGCAGAGGGTTGGTGTGAGGGAAGAGGATGCAAAAGATAGGGTGAGATGGAGGCAGACGATCGGCTGTGGAGACCCCTAACAGGAGCATCTGAAAAAAGAAGAAGTTGTTTCTCTGATCACTACAAAATCTGACCTTGGGGGTGAATTTTCCTTGGATGTCCACTCCTGGGAAGATCATGGCATTGTGTTAACACACACCTGAATACTCCAGACCAGCAAACTGCCATAGCTTCTACTTTTCTAGAGGTAGTCACACTTGTTCATGATTAATTAATCAGGACTGCACAGAGTCCCGTGAAAACGTTCTTTTTCACGTGAATGTATGTGCAGATACAAGTATAAGAGGTTTCTTTCTGCAGTTAATTTAATTATTAGTGGCAGAGTTGAGAATATGCAATATTTTAACTCGGTGCTTCATAACGGTGCCAAGAAAAATCAATGGATGCATGTGTCTCCATGAGTATTTGTGCTGTTGAAGTTGTCCATAGAAAACCTGACTGTCAGGATAATACATACAGGCTGTGAGAAACCTGGGCCAAGTCCCAAACACTCTCTATGCTGCTGTGGTGGAACCTGAACCTACCTGATCACCCAGGTATCGCTGTTGTCATCAACCACAGTGTGGTCAAAATCAAACGCCATCAGAATCTTCATCTTTCACCTGGAAAGTTACAGTAATAATAGGATTATAGTTTTAAATCACCTCACTTAATTAGGAGAGCAGTCATTTTCACGCTTACTTAGATCACTGATGGATTTTTTTTCCTGAAGTGACCAATTTATCAGCCCAAACCAAAAGTAACTCAGCCCACACTTTCACTTCTTATAAATCGCTCTCCCCTTAAAGCCGAATGCAACTCAGCATCTAGAATAACCTTCGAATATCATCAGTTATTTTCTTTTCTCCATCTAAGCTGAGTTTGAAGTGAATATCTTGTAAGTGGCTTAAATTCAAACGAAGTTTGGCGTAGGCTCGTCTCCTGCACGTAAACTGTACGGACAGGGCAAATCCGTCCTTTAAAACGCTCCATAACAGGCTGATGACAAGTGGCAGGAGTTACACGGCCTTCTGCAGTAAACTGTACCCCAGATAAATACACAACAAATACAAAACGACATTTAAAACCACGAAACTGACCACATACCACCAGTCAAGTCTCCACCGGTCTTCCTTCTCCTCCTCTTGTTTGGTCGCAAGATGTGAAACAATTCTCAGCTCATTACCGCCACCTACCGGTTTTGTGGAACATAACAGTTAAAGTTGCTGTTGAGAGTAAATGCTATCAGAGCTTCGTTGCTCCTCTGCTGTCCCACATAAACAGATATATTAATATGAATTCTTGATCAGCATTTCACATTGTTGTTATACTTCTTTACACTTTTTGGCACTTAATAACAGCATACTTTGTGCTGATGAAACAATTCTGGTATCAAAATGTTCAGGATCATTGTGCTATTATTGCAATTTTTTGTAGTTTTAATACTTTCTAAAATATTTAGATTTTTTTGATAATTGAAGTGAATGGATAACTCTTTAAATCTATCTATCTATATATCTATCTATCTATCTATATAATCTGATTAAAATTGTAATCTTTGACAGCCCTTGATCAGTACTCAGCCTGTACTTGCTAAATGCCAATCCTGGCAGCCTTCAGGTTATTGTATTTTTATTTTTAGGCAGGATATGAACACTTCAGGCTACCTCCCAGCATTCCCACAAAAACACACTGTTTGCCCCACATTTGTTTTGCTGGGATCTGGTTACCCTGATCACATACCACCACAGCTCCAACTACAACCAAACTTTTGGCCCTTTTGGCCACTGGGTGTCAGTATCGCGCAGCCGCACACACACACACGAGAACAAAGAAGAAGAACATATCAGTTTAGTTCCTGGTTGCAATAAACTCCAGAGACTCTCTCTCCTCAGGTTGTCTTGTTTTGCCCCCTTTTATCTTGTCCAAAGGGTTAGTGGGCTTCCACCAGTATGTTCAAAGGTTTAGGGTCGTGGTTGGGTTTGGAGAGCCCGACCAACACGAAGACGTCGGATGACACGGACACGCTGGAGCAGGAAGAGAAGGTGGTGGAGGCTCAGAACGAGGTAAACAAACAGCAGGCGGCTGAGCAGGACGGAGCAGCCGAGGAGGAGCAGGGACACTCCGGGCAGAGCGGAGGGCTGGGCGGTGAGGATCAGTTAGTTTCTGTACGACTAACCCTGCTGTCCTCTGTCCCGCCGTCAGCTTTGATTAAACATCGAGCTACAGTGGTGTGCAAAAGTCTCGAGTCACCCCTCATGTTTTTATGTTTTGGGAATACAGTATATAAGGTAAACAGAGCTTATACTATTCTGACGAGATTCAGAGTCAGTATTTGGTGTGACCACATTTGTTCTTCAACACAGCCTGAACTCAGTTAGACTTTCTTCTCATTTCTTTACTTCAGAAATAGTCCAACAGGCTTCTCTGAGCCCCCTCCTTATTTGCAATGGTGATGGACAGATTGACAGATGAGGTCAGGCAGGAGTCTCTGTGGACTATGATGTTTGCAGACGACATTGTGATCTGTAGTGAGAGTAGGGAGGAGGTGTAAGAGAGCCTGGAGAAGTGGAGGTATGCACTGGAGAGAAGAGGAATGAAGGTCAGCAGATGCAAGACAGAATATGTCAGCATTAATCAGAAGGAGGCAGGTGGAATGATGAAGATGCAAGGAGTGGTAGTAGTGAAGGTGGATGAGTTTGAATACCTGGGATCAGCTATTCAAAGCAACGGACAGAGCACTTGAAGAAGAAGACATACTTTAATAATCCCTATATAGGGAAATTACAGTTCCATTCACACAGACATTCTTATGCTGTTACACACTATACATGCAGGGGCCAGTGAACATGCAGGTCAAAGAGGTGGGTGAACACAGGCTGCCAATCACAGGCATCAGAGAGAGCAATGTAGGGGTTCGGTGCCTTGCTCAAGGACACCTTGGCGGTGCTCAGGGAGAGTGGCCAATGCCTCTCCAGCCTACAAGCCTCGAGTAAGTGGGTCTTGGGTTGACCTCCAGGTCCAGGCAGGTCTTGAACTGGCAGCCCTCAGCAACCTTCTGGTGTCAAGTTGAGTCTAGTAGCAAGAGTGAAAGGGAAGGATTACAAGACAGTAGTGAGACCTGCTATGATGTATGGTTTGGAGACAGCGGCACTGACGAAAAAACAGGAGGTGGAGCTGGAGGT
>VUQH01064312.1:7257-21444 GCA_015106775.1 Etroplus canarensis
TCTGAAAAGCGATCTGTTGATTTTTCTCTCATCTTTCACAGATTAAGTTTAAATTGAACGATGAAAGGAGAATTTGCTGATAATGTCTGTTTATGTTTGTGCACGCTAAGGCAGGGGTAATGTTGACACCTTTTATGTGGTGATTTTGTTTGAACATGGTTGAGTGAAGGAGCTCTTTAGGCTTTTACAGTTTTACAATGGGTAATGCAAATTTGCTGTGAAATGTACTATATATTTAATTCATACAATCTCTGATTCATATCCACTTGAATTATTGGCTGGCCCAACAGCCAAGCTACCCATTTGTGTCAGATGGCAGACTAATGGTGATATTAATGAAGTCACTGCTTTAGTCAGAAAATCAATAGTCACTCGAAACAGTCAATGCAACCGAGTGTGCTTGAATGGTGACCTAGTTCCCATGTAATGACAGCTCCTAACCCATTCTGTATTGTTGATGCTTGCAACATCTGCTACCTTACTGCCGTACAATCATATTTATGCAAGAAAACACGGTAGAATACAACGCACAGCAGTGCAGGGTATATGAGGAGGAACTGGGGCAGCTGTAATTTCTTTGTTTGTATGTGACAATCAACACTGCCATGCAAAAATGAATTTGCTGATACTTCACACGACTAGTAATAGCAATATTATTCCACATCATTAGGCTTGAAAAATAGCTCCAAGAAGCATCAACCCCAATCCTCCTTTAACCACAGAAAGCAGAGGCCAAGTGGGGCCAGGAGGTTAACCTGGGTTTGGTATTAAACAGGTCGGCTGTTATTGTTGGGTAAAAGACCCAGCAGTGTTAATGCTGGAGTCGGGCCATGCAGAGGTCAGGCGGCCCATGATGAGAAGGTGAGGGGGTCTGTATACTAGTTCTAGCTCCTGCTTACTCAAGCCACCCTACACTTCCCTAGAATCAGTCACTCATGACTGTGTTATAACTATGTTCTGATGTGCCCTCTGAGATGAATAAGCTCTGTTTTCAGTCTAACAAAGAGTTTTGGCATGCATAAAGAAGCAGGAAGTGGGATTTCTAATACTGCTTTATCGCAGGCAATAAAGGAAGACAATACAAGCTGTCCCCTCTGAACTGGTTTAGTGAGTACTCACATCCCTATCTTCTGTGGAGAGACTCTCTTTAACTAATTTCACACAATTTTTTTGCTTTTCCGAAAAGCTTACTGTGGCTTGAGTGCATATGTATTCAACAATGTCATGTGTTTCAACAGTGGCATGTGGTACATTGACTCTGAAGTTACCATGGAACAGCCACCTTTTTCATAAAAAACACACTTATCCGTAATTGGCACATTCAGATACTAATTACTGTGTGATAAATGTGTCTGTGTCACTTTATTTTAATTTATATTTTTTTCTTTCCATATATGCATAGTTTTCATTAAGTCCAGTTTTCCACAGCAGACATTTTGCCTTGTCTATGGAATAGGATAGTAGCATTATATGACATTAAAATAACAATAACATTTACAATGACACCATTCCATTCAAGTTTCCTAGTAAGCTATAATAGCACATTGCGGGTAAGCAAAATGTAAAAAATGTACCTATTTTTATTAATCTACACATTTTTAATAGGTTTTTTACATTTTGAAAATGCCTATGATAAATGGTTTGGTGATTCCAGTATTTGTACTCAAGTTAATCAAGCAATTATATAAAATTATTAATGTAATCCACATCAGCTGATGTTTAAAGTATTTGTAGGAGCTATGCAAGCAAATTAGCACCCATGTGAACTACTGAAAAATCTTTCAGAACTCTTCAATAAGTGCTCAGTTGGGTTGCAGGCTGCAAAGGTCATAGAACATGATTCACATAATTTTCAAACTGTATGACTTCTGAATGGCCACATCTTTCAATATTTCTTATGTTTTTAGGAGCTGGGGTCAGGGTTGGGTCATGGTTTTCAGTTCATTTCTCTGCTCTCTATACATTCATGTTCTGAAATACTTTATCCAGATAAGGGTCATGGGGGTGCTGCCATAGGATGAGCGGGTACACTTCAGACAGGCTGGCATTCTATAGCAGAGCCATCTTTCTGTACGGTATGTTTGAAATGCAGTTGTATGAAACTTGTGAAACATTCAACAAAAAATACAAATTTATCTCTAAGAGTGAATAAGTATGAAAGAAACTCAAACAAAACATCAGCAGACAGGACAATAAGACATAATGGAAGTGATGAGGTCTAACCCAAGCCCACAAACCAGTGTACTCCTGTTGCTGGTCCCAAGCCCGGATAAATGGAGAGGTTGCATCAGGAGGGGCATCTGGTGTAAAATCTTTGTCAAATCAGATGTGTGGATTCATAATATGACTTCCATACTGGATCAGTCGCGGCCGGGTTAACAACGACCGCCTCTGGTGCCGTTAGCTGACAGAGTGCCAGTGGAAACTATGCTAGGTGTTGGGTAGGTAGTGGGATAGTGGGATAGTCAGGGAGATGAAGAGAGTAGACAGGAATACTGGAAGTCTAAGTGCACAACAAAGAGAGAAGTGGCAATGGCAAAGGCTTATAGTGAGTTATATAAGAGGCTGGACACCAAGGAAGGAGAGAAAAGGGACTTGTATCAAGTGGTGAGACAGAGGGACAGAGGTGGAAAGTATGTGCAGCAAATTAGGATGATTAGGGATAGAGATCAAATATACTAATGAGTGAAGACAGTGTGTTGAGAAGACAGAAGGAGTGCTTTGAGGAGCTGCATTGCATCTTTGTGGATCTTGAAAAAGCATATGATAGGGTGCCAAGAAAAGAACTGTGATATTGTGTGGGGAAGTCAGGAGTGGCAGAGAAGTATGTGAGGGTGGTGCAGGACATGTTTGAGGACAGTGAGACAGTGGTGAGGTAGTGAAAGTGGATGAGTTTAAATACCCAAGATCAACCATTCAAAGCAATGGACAGAGCACAAGAGCGGTGAAGAAGAGAGTACAGACAGGGTGGAGTGGGTGGAGATGAGTGTCCTGGGTGCTTTGTGACAGAAGCAGATAGCAGCAAGAGTGAAGGGAAAGGTTTACAAGACGGTAGTGAAGCCTGTTGTAATGTATGGATTGGAGACAGTGACACTGAAAAAAAACAGGAGCTGGAGGTGGGAGAATTGAAGATGTTGAGATTTTCCCTGGGAGTGAGCAGGATGGACAGGATCAGAAATGAGTACTGTAGAGGGACAACCCATGTTGAGAAGCTTGGAGACAAAGTCAGAGAGGCAAGGCTGTGAGATGGCAGAGGAGGGATAGTGGATACAGTAATAAAAATCTCTCTAAAATATTCTCTCTCTCTCATTATTGCAGTATTTAGCAAATAGAAATAATTTTGGCAATCTTAACTGACCTAAAACAGTAGAAGTTTAGTCTGATTTAATTTCAGACAGTGAGAAAAAAATGTTTGTGTCTTTTTACACAGTGTATGTAAACTTCTGGTTTCAACTGTATATTGGACAAAGAATGTTGAAGATGGAGCTGCCAAGCAGGAGGAAAAGGGGAAGACCACAGAGATGGTTTATTGATGTAGTGAAGGAGGGCATGCAGAGGGTCGGTGTGAGGAAAGAGGATGCAAGGGATAGGGTGAGATGGAGGCAGATGATCCGCTGTGATGACAACTAACAGGAGCAGCTGAAAAAAGAAGAGGAAGTGATGAGGTCTGGAGCAAATGATAATAGGTGGAGCTTTTTTGAAAAGTTGCAGCGCATTTCACCCTAAAACATTGCTACATAATTCATGTAAATATACTGTATATAAATACAGGAAGGAAAAAAACAAATGACATAAAGGAATCACTGATAGTTGCTGAACCTTCACATACTGCCAGAATAGTGGTTTTGATTTTCCATGTCACTGAACTCTATTGAAAAAAAACATTCTTCCAATAGCTCTTCCCTCATTTGGTATAATGGAGGTGAATGGTGCTGTCTAACATGTTTATTTAAAATCTTTCAAAGGATGTCAGCTTGGCTGAGATTTTATAACTGTTGTAACATTGAAAGAGGGCACTCCTATTAATGTAGAAACAGTTTGTCACAGGATAAGGGTTGATCACTCAGAACACATTTGAATTGATTTGCAGTGACCCTGCCTTCTAAAGTAATGTGGATACAACCGTGTATTAGTGAAGAGATCAGAGTTTTTCTTTACTTCTTTACCTGCCTGTATGTTATGTATATTTTTTTCTGTAGGGCTTTACCTGTAAAACTCTAGATCAATGTAGTTGAGTATTCAGTGAATAATATAATACAAAATTGAAGTTCTGAGCATAAACTAAGTATCACACATAAGTTTTAACAAAAATCCTAAATTAAAGTACAGATGCAACCACTGTACTTGTTGGTAATTGATACCTAATTGACCACACACACACACACACACACACACACACACACATTAACCCCCTGACATGCACCAGTTACTGGCATCAACTCACATGTTTTCAATCAACTCACATGTTTTCAGAATGATGTTACTTGTGCATTTTTAGCCTTTTCATATAGCTGTGCCAAACAGGAAAACAAAAAATCCATGAAATGGAGTGGATGTTAACCATACCTGAAAACCCAGTTACCAGCAACCTGGTGGATGTCGAACTGTAAACACTTGTGACTTGAACAGGCAGACTGGGAGAAGGACAGTAAATGTAGCTCAAAGCACAAAGTCCACTGTATGCACACAGGCTTTAAAATGCTAAGAGCTTATTAATAATGATTATTTGTGTACAAAAGGCCATAGTATCTGTCTGTGGGGCTAAGTGAGGAAATGTGATGTAAGTCAGCAACTCTTCTGTGGGTTGTGGAGCAGATGCAACTAAAGTGCTGTTACCAGAGACAGCTTGGTCCTCAGGCTGAGCTCAAATACCCAAATGCCAGCCCCCCATTCCCACCTCCTCACCCCTTCAGCAAAACTTCCACATTTTAATCCAATAGTGTGCATAGAGCTCAGGGAAATGATATTTAGGAGACAATGTGTGCCCTGCAGAGAAATAGAAGGGAGGGGGATTAGAGTGTGTCTCTGAAGTGGCTTTGACTCCCCTACTGATGGAGAGTAATTAAAGCAGCCTACTGTGTTGTCAATGTGGCTAAAGGGGGATAATAATGAAACATCACAGCTCATAGAGCTTTGGCCTGCAGCACCATACTTTGGCCTCAAGCTGCGATTAGGAGGATAGTCACTATGTAGGTTGTTTCTAGATTTAATACACACCAACACTCAGCTGGCTTTCAAATGTTGGGTTTTGTTAGGTACATTCAGTACAAATTTATAGGAGATGCTGTAGCTTAAGGGATCAAAGGCTAGTCCTACATGTTGATCAAAATCGCGCAAAGGGACATACTGTCTGCCTCCACTGAACTGAGAGGACATTAGTAGAAATGAACGTTAACTTGCACAGTTATCTGAGGTCACTATTTCCTCACAGGCCAATTACACACAAAACTGTGCAAAGTCCATGACTCATCCTCATTGCCTGACTCTTCTATCTTCCTTAATCTGGCAAACCCTAAATGCCACTGCTTGCATCTTGAAACATGTCACTGTGCTCAATAAAGTGTACAGTGTGATACAGCTCTGAATTAAAATGGATGACTGACTTACAAATAGTGTCAGAGCTCTGAGCTGAAGTGTCAGCCAACACCTGGGTCACATCAGCTGTAGGTCATCCTTTGAAAATTTTACTGAAACCCAAAGAAATGGTGCAGCTGTCAGACACTTCCCTGCTGAAGTGACCTGAAGTGTCAGAGCATTGAGTTTTAAGTGTCACTGCATATTGTCCATCATTAAAGATTTTTTTTTGGCTTAATATAATAATATATCAGGATTATATGTTATATGAAAACCAAAATTGCCACAAGATGCAGATCATGAGTAATAAGTTTTAATCAGATAACTTCGTCCTAATTCCTGGCAAGCTGTAAGCAAATCATAATAAAATTACAGATAATCATTGCAAACTAGTGTTAATGAAAAGGCAGTTAACACTGAAATGGCAAGGAATCATACTTCTTGTCTGTGACAAATTTCTCTGTAAACTAGAAGCCCTTGTAAAGGGGAAACCTCTGCCACGACCCTGTCCCACAATGGTAAAAAAAAATCATTCAAAAAATTCCTGGGTCCAGATCGCCTCCAAAATGTAATGGTTTGCTACTTGTACCACACCCCACCCCTCAAAGTATTACAATTATTCATAATGTTTTGAGTTATATTGCGCATAAACAGATAAACAAATGCCAGAGAAAACAGCCTCCCTATTTGGGAGGATTTTGATGACATTTTCAAAGTGTATTGTTTTTTATTTGTACTGTTTATTGTAATTTATCAGTTTGTGCTTTGTGCCTCAGTTCTTATTACATCTTAGTTCTAGCCCCTGTTTGTGTTTGACTATTATTAGTTGCCTCTGTGTCTCCTGTCTCATCCTCCACGTGTTCTCATGGTGTTAAGTTTAGTATTGAGTCTGTTTTCATTCATAATTGTTCTTTACTTTCTGTTTTACTTTGTTAGCCATTTATGTCTTGTGCCTTATGTTCACTTTTATGTTCTCCCCTGCTTCATTGTCCTGAGTGTTGTCACCAATGTCTCATTACCCTCGTGTGTATCATTCCCCTGATTACCTCATGCGTCTATATACTGTATAGTTCTGTCTCTCCCTCAGTCCTTGTCTTGGCATCTGTTTACCTCTGCACGTGCTCCCTGCTGGTCATATGTTCCTGTTTATGTTAAACTTGAGTATTATGCTGTTTTGAACTTTTTCCTGTAATAGCCAAATAAAGACTCGCTTTAAGTTCAGTTTGGTGTGCCTCCTCTGAGTCTACATTTGGGTCCTCTTTCTCCAATAATCTACCATTACATTACAGACAAAGGTAATAAGTACAGTACAGTACTGGCAGACAGAATTACCAGCATGAAACAATTATTTCACAGTGTGTCTAAAGTAATCAATAAAATACTATCCATAATACTATTAGATGTTTGGCAGCAGTTGTACTTTTAGTGTTGACACTTTGAGCTACATTAACATTTTATTACTGTAAAATATATTAAAGTAATGTATCTCTATAGAACACTGACACTACAGAAAGCATCACACATTTAAAGGAATCCAAGTCTAAATGCAGTGTAATTAAAGTTACCAGGACAATATCAAAAAAAGTAGTAAACTAATGATTAGAAACATTTACGTCCCCAGATTTTTTGTTTTCGTTTGTTTTTTGTTTTTGTTTTGTTTTTTTGCTGTGTGCTTAATGACATAGTGAGGTTTCATGCAACACAATGTTGTTAAGATGGAATAAGAGAGAGGCTCAGAACTGACTTGACTGGAAAAGAAAAACAATGCAGTATAAGGTTTAGAGTGGCTTGCTATTAAATCAGCTAATCAGCTTTTAATTTAATTTGAGTGGGGCACAACATTAGGATTACAGGTTTTGAATACATACAAAAATCTTTTCATTACGCAGATATATTCAGCCTTCATGCTTTTTTGTGCTTTGGCCACTCTCTGCAACAAAATCTTTATATTCCATATTCATCAGTATCAAATACTGATCAAGTCTGTATTTTTTTTTCAAAGCATACTCTTATTGTCTCACAAAACTGAATGTAACATACCCTCGCTGGCCACTTCATTAGGCACACCTCAATAGCACCAGATTGGACAGACTTTTTGCCTTCAAAACTGCCTTAATTCATCAGTGAGTAGATTCAACAAGGTGCTGGGAACATTCCCCAGAGATTCTGGTCCATATTAACATGATTTTTCCCAGTTTGAACTGTTGTTACAAGGCAGGATGCTTCCATGTTGTTTACACCAAATTGTGACTCAACCATCCAACTGACACAGCAGAAATTGAAACTCATGAGAGCAGATACTGGTTTTCCAAAAAAATTAAGACTCATCAGATCAGCCAACATGTTTCCAATCTTCTGTTGTCCAATTTTGGTGAGCCCATGTGAATTCTAGCCTCAGTTTCCAGTTCTTAGGCGACACGGGTGGTACCTGGTGTGGCTGCTGTGATCTGCTGCTGTAGCCCATCTACTTCAAGTTTTGATGTGTTCTGTTTCCAGAGATTGTTTTCTTATTCTTTCATGTAATTTCCCTCCTGGAATTAATAAAGTATTCTGATTCTGATTCTGCACTTTGGTTGTAACAAGTGACCAGTCAGTTTGAAGTAGTCTGGTCCTTTGACCTATGGCATCAACAAGGCATTTTTGCCTTGAGAACTGCTGCACACAGGATATCTTCTCTTTTTTGGACTATTTTCTCTATATACTCTAGAGATGGTTGGGCAGGAAAAGCCCAGTAGATCAGCAGTTTATGAAAGAATCAGACCAACCCATCTGTTTCTTAAGTTACTTAAATCACCTTTCTTCCCTATTCTAGTGCTGTGTCTGATCTTCAGCAGGTCATCTTGAGCATGCCTACATGCCTAAATGCATTGAGTTGCTGCCATATGACCGAATGAAGTAGAAATATATAAAAAACAAAATATAAATGTATTTAATTAAAACTCTTTTCTCGTTATTGAAGTTCAAGGTTAAATAGAACGACTGGGAAGGAGGTGACCTGTTTCTAATAATTTCCTGATTCCTCTTTAGAGGTATCTACACTGGGTATTATGACCGGATTTTATTAGTAGAGGCAGACGTAGCCAGACATTACAGTGTGCAGTTTGGTTTACACATGGTTAATCAAGAGTAGAAAAGGAAGTTCAGGTGAAAGACAAATGCTGTTATTTTCTGTCACGATCAACAGTTTGCTTTGGAGACCATTGAGAACATATTAAAGTGGCGTTCACAGCTACAGAGAGAAACAGCAGAGAACGCTCACTCTGCTCAGACACATGTAGATAATGGATCATTTTCATTCCATCTCCCATGTGTTTGCCCAAGTTAGAGGCCATAGAGCAAGGGTGGTGAAGTCAGCAGATGTTAAATTAAGCATGGAGTGAAAACATAATGAGTTATTAAAGATAGAAAAGATGTCCTAAATGTGGTGATATTTTGCCTGCAGATCCATAATGGTCAAAGCCCTTTCTCTCAAAGCCTCAACCCCTGCAGTGGTCCTGGCAGGGGAAGGGATATGGGGAGGTTTGATTTTGAGGAGGGCAATTCTGGTGCTTTCTGAATTTTGGATTTCAGCATTTAGGTCAAACTTTACCTCGGGTCTTACAGCCATCTGCTCCTGGGATGCAGGCCAAGACCACGGGGCAGTTCTGAATCTATCAAGATCTATAAAGAGGCCTTATAAAGCTCAGTTTATCCCTGTGATGTGCCTTCTTCATACCCTGTGTTTCAGGTGTTTTCCCTTTTTAGCTGCATCCTCCAGGGAGCCAGCTTTAAAATGGATGATTGCCTGCGACCGCCGCATTAAAAGCATTAATCCCGCTCTTATCAAGCAGAGAATGATGAATTAGGAGCGTCAGCTCTGGGCTCACCTTTGTTGTCATTTGAACAGAATCAAAGCTTTAAATCACAGGGCTGCACCTGGTAATAGGAGGGGGGGGGTGGCGTTCTAATACTGTGTGTGACAGAGCTGCACTGCTTCCAGCTGATTTAATAACTCCAGAAGGAGGGGGTGGTGCTGGGATAAATGAAAATTTGAGCAAGGTTTTAAAATATGATTGCAAGATGAAATGGCAGTTGCCCTTATTTCTTTTTGGTTAGTGTTCATTTTGCTTGCTGTGTACTACAAGTCCAACTGCCATTACTTCATTGTAAGGCAAGTTTTTCAGATTTTAGTTTCACATTTGTAAAAATCCAGCCTGTTTTTTGCTTGCTGTACTTGCTTTCCCTTTTCTTATTAGGGCCAAAGCTCACTTTGAAAGATCAGACTTTAATATCTTCTGCGTTAGATTTGTTTATAGGTTTAGCATGTGTCATTATATGAGTAGAAAACATTGTCTGCTAGGGGTAGAACTTCACTCTTAGTAATGCTGAGTTGCTACAACACTATTTTAAACTTGCAACAATAGCAGGTCATACTGTTCTCTTGACACAGACTACTGATCTGATACAAAATGCTCATATGGCATAAATTTTACTAGCTGCATGCTGAGTGCCAGTTTAATTTAATCCTTTGCAGTCTTTTCATATCATTTTGATACTGAGGTGGGGGAGTGCACCAATTGAACATGACAAAACAAATCTACCCAGCTTTTATGTGTACATGTTTGAAAATTTTAATTAAATTGAATTGTTTATGCGCTAGATTTAAGCTGTTAGCCTCTCTTCTTTTTAGTGGAGTGCTGCTGTGTGTTTATGATAAAAACAAGCATGGAATTAAGCAAGTGTTTAATGAAAACTGACAATGTACCTCTCTTATTAAAATTATTTTCCTGTGTTCATTTCAGTAAATTCCCACATGAAAGCAGCTCATTATATTTGGTTAATTAGACCTAGAATTATTGACCCCTTCCTTTAAAATGCAGGAATATGAGAGTAGGCTTCTGTTCATTGAATTATGGGTTGGACTTGAATAGTGCAGCCTTACTGCAACATCTGAGGCAGCTGAAGGTGATTTTTCACTTTCTAAATTATATTATTATTCCCCTGTCCCCATCTTCTATACTCTCCTTATTTTTCCTTTTTTCTCTGGCTTTGTCATTTCTTTTATAACCACCCACAAGGTCTGTAAAGCACTCAGCCAGCTCTATCCATACCCTTCAAGTAGCTTGGAGTCTACCCTTCTTTGAGTCTGTAAATGCTGCAGAGAAATATGTGAAAAGACAGTTATGTTGCAGTGAATATTAATGGCTCTTTGAGTGCTTGCTCCCTGGTAAACAGAAGGATTGAGTTGACATGTACCCAAAGACATAATTTGAATCTGGGGAGGTCACAGGAAACATTAGCAAATTATCTACCCAATGCCTTCCAAGATCTCCCAGCAGATAATGGAAAAGCCAATCTATTTGGCTGATCGGTATCTTATCGGAATAGGCTGAGAAAAGCTCACAGTAATTTCACTTGATATGATAGAAGATTTCCCTTCGCTTTGAGATTAGGTTTGCCTCAGGGGTCTTTGCTATAATTGTAAACCTCTAACAAGGTGAAACATTTGTGGAATTTACAACTATATTTTTCATGACACATGCAAAGAGAGGGCAGCAGTGATTGAGTTTTAGATGTGGGGATAAACATACATATCCTGTGGTTAATGCTGGAACAGATGATTACTGACAATATGTTTCACTTGCTGTAATATTCACTTTAATTTTAAATGCTGGGCTTTCATGTTGAAGTTCTGTACTTCCTTGCTAATGTTTTTTTTGTCATTTTAGTGTAATTACTCTTAAATCCAAAAACAAAACATAAGTCCAGGTAAGTGCAGTAAGTATTACATTTATTGACTTTAATAGTTCATATTAATGGCTCATGCTGGCTCTGCTGTAAAAGGCTGCAAAAACACAACTTAGAGCATACAGACATGCTAGCAGTTCTGCGTGCTCTTAGGCAGTGGTGCTTTGAGCTAAATTTTACCATCAGGATGTATAATATTGCACTGGCAACCAACCTATCTATGATGTGCGATGGTTGATTGTTGTTTTGTTTTTATCCATGGACCCCAGGAAGAATACGTTGTTGCTGCGGCAACAACTAATAGGGATCCAAATAAAGTTTAAAGTATAATCCTCCTCTAGCATTAACATCAGCGCAAGAAATGCGCATCAGGAGCTTCACAACATCGGTTTTCTTGGCTGAGTGATTGCATGCAAGCCTTAAATCACCAAGAGCTATGCCAAGCATCAGATGGAATGATATAAAGCACACTGCTGCTGAACCTGGAGCAATGGAAATGTGTTTTGTGGAATGACAAATCACGCTTCTCTATCTGGTAGTCTGATTGACGAATTTGGGTTTGGTTACCTTCCTGACTGCACTGTGCCAATTGTAAAGTTTGGTGGAGGAGGGATAATGCTATGGGCTTGTTTTACTGTGGTTGGCCTGGGCGCTCCTGCTTACCAAAATACTTTGGACAGTTCGATGCTTCCAGTATTGTGGAAATAGTCTGGTTTGTGCCCCAATGCAAAAAGCAAGGTCCATAAAGGCATGCTTGGAGTTTGGGTTGGAAGAACTCGACTGGCCCACACAGAGCCCTGACCTCAACCAGAGTGAACACCTCTGGGATGAAACAGTTTGGAAAGTGTGAGCCAGGCTCTCTTATCCAACATCAGATGCTATCTTGTGGATGAGACGGGCAAAAACTCCCACAAACCCCAACATCTTTTAGAAGGCCTTCCCACAAGAGTGGAAACTGTTAAAGCTAAAGAGGGGACCGATTCCATATTAATGCCTATGAATCAAGTTGCAGTGAATAAAAGTAGCTATTAACAACTGAATCTGATGGATTTTTTGGCTGCTTTTGCTTACCTATCTTCATGGGAAATATGAACCATAAATATCTGTCCCAAATTTGATGGCAGGTTCTCCAATTGCTGTTGAGATACTTCAGTCAAACTTGCAATGATTGACAGATGGATGGAGCAATGGACTGACATTGTCATCCACAGAGCATGGAGCAAATGTGAGAAAAAGTTTTGAATGCAAAATAGATGTCTGGATAGATGATGTTTTGACAGGTGGTAGGCTCCAACTTTAGACAAGAGGTATGAGACAGAAATAAAATCTAAACTAGTGGCATCTTTATTAACATGTAAACTTTCACCAACACACTAGCAACCAGCTCATCCAAGCTGGCTTGCTTCCCTTTATACCCTCCCCATCTCAGGTGAGTACTTAACATAGCCCACTTTGGGGATGGCAAACCAAATAAATAAAACCAAATATTTAGATTAACAAACATTAAACAAAATAAGACATGAAAGTTGAGCACTGACAACAATTATATCCATTGAACACAAAGTAAAGTTTACTAAACCATATAACAAAAAAATTATTTAAAAATAATTATAAATTGTAAACAGTTGTGACTGAGGTGTCTTCCTCACACAGGAATGATGGCCAGTCCCCCACTGCTTCCACACCACCCACAAACTGTCACTGAACTAAATTCAACTAAACTCAACAAAGAAATTTTCAAACAATAATATCAGTCATTCACAAATAAATATAAAATAAGGCAATGAAACCTCTGGTTTCCATAACAATAGATACAGTATATGCTTCTATGATGGAAGATTTATTTATGTAATTATCTAATTATATTACCAATTATATGGCCAAATGTGATTGTCAGTGGTAACAAATATTTTCACTTGCTGTTGGTAAAGCATTTATATGTGACCTTAAAGATCTGGAAATGAGCAATAACTGATCTTGAAGCTATCTATTTCGAATCCATAGGTTAAATTAGATTACTTTATTGTCATTTCAACTACATATATGTTGAAGATCAATCCACTTCCAAGAGTAGAGCTGGAGAGGAAGGAAGACAAAGAAATACTGAGGGGAATTTTGCCTTATTCTTGTCTCTATCCAGTCAGATTCCATCAGACTAGTTTCAGTCCCTATTACTCTGCCCTCTAAGGTTTTGTTTTAGTTAAACCCAGCTGAGCTACCTTCAGAAATGGTCATCCACCTTGATAAGAATGAACTCTGACAGCTGTGGCTATAAAGTGGAAACAGATCTGAATTCCACAGCTCTCCGGGGCCAAATCAGCTGTCCTTTACACTGATCGATCCAAGACAATTGATTCTCTCACTGATTTAATTATCTTTTTGGTGTTTGATTAGTAATGATTTCTAGGGCTCTTTATTCTCTATGCAACCTTTTAAAATAATACATCTGATAAATAACTGGATTTTTTTCTCTGCTCTTTCATGTATGAACTTTTAAAACTCATGGGTTATGACCCCACCCAGCAGAGAGGAGAATGTTGTGCCCTCTGGTGATCAGTGGGAATTAAGAGTAGCTTGTTTTCACCTCACTACAGTAAATCTAGTAGCAGAGGTCATAAACTCATGAAAGACTCACGAAAAAGCAAGTAGGCAGGTTACTGCTGTTTGCACTTTAATTAGATTATTGATGTTTCTGTGAATACTGTATGTGCTAATCATCCCTTAATAAAACTGGTTGTCACGGCGAGGCATGCCGGGGGTGTGTGGTGTGGACCCAATTGCAGGACCGCTGAGCCGACGTGAAGTGCAAAAAGCCTTTTATTAACTCCAAATAATAATAACAAAGTTCATGAACATAAATCCAAAAACGTGAAGCGTGAGAACCTG
>VUQH01064340.1:2938-13243 GCA_015106775.1 Etroplus canarensis
AAAAAAAAAAAAAGAGACCCCCCCCCCCCCCCCCCCACCACACACACACACACACACACACACACACACACACACACACACACACACACATACTCAAACATAAAACAGGAGATAAATCCAAAAATCAATACTCTAAATTATACTGATATACTGGGGAGAATATTTGGCATTTTTCAACTCCTCATTATAACAGTGACATCAATGGTAACCATGCATCCATAAAACATCCATTTTAAGTTGTATTTTGGCTGTAATCTCTTCCATTTAAATCGCCACAAAATAGAGTAAAGAGAAAGTTAAAGAAAAGATTTTCAAAAGTTTTACTGACCATCAAACTGTTTAATAGATATACATACATTTAAAAAGTGATGGCTGCAAAAAACACTAAGCAAAAGTTGGGACAGAGTTAAAATAAGATTGAAAAGTGCACAGTATATTGAATTACCACTTCTCTGGAAGACTTGACATTAAGTAGGCTAACTGGGAGCAGGTGAGGTATCATGACTAAGTATAAATGTAGCATCCATCAAAGGCTAAATCTTTTCAAGAAAGTGTGGGTTGTGGCTCACCCCTTTGTGCCACATTTTGTGATAGAATTGTTATTTCTAAAGGAACATTTCTCAGCACAAGATTGCAGCGAATTTAGGTCTTTCAGCTTCTACAGTGCATGATATTGTGAAAAGATTCAGAGATTTCAGTGATATCTCAGTGTGTAAAGGGCAAGCTTGGAAACAACTGATGAATGAGTCTGATCTTTGAGCCCTCGGGTGACACTCCCTAAGAAACCATCATGCTACTGTGACAAATATAGCCGCCTGGACTTGGGACTACTTTGGAAAACTATTGTCACATAACTCAGTCTGTTCATGCATCCAGAATTGCAGCAGAGTTCTCTGTGCCTGAGCTCATCTCAGATGGACCGACAGACTGGAACTGTGTGTTGTTGTCAGATGAATCCACATTTCTGCTTGCTTACAAATAAAAAACGAGAGCTTGAGTTCTCTGGGTCAAACATGAAAACGACCATCCACATTGCTCATAGTGAAAGGTGAAAAAGCCAGCATCTGTGATGGTATAGGAGTGCATCAATGCCCACATCGTGGTGGAGTTGCATGTATGTGAAGGTACCACTGAGTCTGGGGCACATATTAAGATTATAGAGAGACATATGCTCCCATTAAAGTGACATCTCTTCTCGGGATATGCATGCTTATTTCAGCAAGTCATTGCCAGACCACATTCTACACTGGGCTAAAACAACATGGACTTGACTGGCCTGTTGCCAGTCCATATATGTCTCCTACTGAAAATGTACAGTATGACACACAGACAACAGGCCATGTTAAGCAGCAGACTGTTGAGATGCTGAAGTGTTATGTTGGAAGTACCTCTCTGTAACCTGTCTCTACCTGACACATCTGGGGTCAGACTCTGTTACTAACATAAAGAATCACAGCAGATAATTTCCATAAAATAAGGCTAGATAAAGCAGCTAACAATTTTCTGAAAAGCTTTTGAAAATACCACACAAAGATTTTAAACATCTTTGTTGATCTGAGGCTACTGTGTAGCATATATTGATATGTGCATATGTGCAGTCTATCTTGCCCGTTGGAAGAATAACACTAGCAGAAAATCTTGAACTGACTTGAAGGAAAAAGCAAGAACTAAAGGACAACCTTGAAGAACAGAGAATCAGTTACATTTTTTTTCTGAATTAAACATTCTTCAGGATTCTTGTTCATCATATCACGCATCAGCCTCTTTTGGTCTTAATGTCTGAGAAGATTTAGGATTGTCTTGCTACCAACATAATAGGGGATCATTGTAAGGGATATAATAGCCAGATGCCTGCTGAAATGAGCAGAATTTACTTTCTTTATAAAAGTATTGACACAAAATATCTTTGGATACCTTGTAAATCCTGGATGTCCACCAAAGCTGGGAGATGTCAGGCTGAACAGGTACAATGACAATTTTAGTAACAAAATCGATGTAATTTGGTTAAAACTTCTTTTTGTTCAAAGTTTAATGTCAGTAGCTTACAGTACATGATAGGCTTTTTACTGACTGTAGGCTGGCAGCTGGCAAGGGACAGCAGAGCACTGCTTATATAATATTAATTGCAAAGTTGTTACAGTCCATCAGCTGCACCGTCCTCCTTCTCCCACTGTGCGTGTGTCCTCAGACTTTGTAGATGGGCGCAACAACAGTGTACACTGCACCACAAGAACTTGGCTCCACCCATGTCATGTCCCAGCAGGACATACTGTCGTCTTCAGTATATCAACAGCCAAGCGCAAAATAGAAGAACTTTTTTTTTTCTACATTGCTGATGTTTGAATCATCTCGCTGCAGTTTGTGACAAACCAATTATATGTTTACTAAAGTAATAGATCCTTGAATGATTATTTTCTAGGATGATATCCCACTATTTCAAGAGATGACATTTCTAATTAAATACTGTAAAGACCAAGTTATTAAGGGTGCAGTGTTTAAGATTTAGTGACCTCTGCTTGTAAGAATGTATTTCCAGTCCAGTGGTCCATGTGTGTAATTACAGTAATTAGAAATGCAGTTGAATTAAATAGTATTTAGGAATTACTGTAGAAACACACATTTTATACCACAGCATACTAGTAATGATACCATTTTGGCATTGTGAGAGCATTTTTTTGCTAAAAACAAGCTAGCAGAAATGTGAAAGCTAGTATTCAAGTCTGTTTGTCCATTCTGAGCTGCTGCAGAAACATGACGGCACAACACGGTAACTCCTTTAAAATGGGACCCGCTAACATTGTAGAATATCTTTGCCTAAGTGAACAAAAAGCAGCAATTGTTATCCTAGAGTGATTCTGCACTAGAAAAAGCTTAAATATTTACATCAGACTCAATTTCTGATAACACATCACAATCATATCTGACGCACTGGTCCTTTAGTTCAGCGACTTCAGAGCTCAGAATACTTTATTAATCCCAGGGGGTAATTTGCATTTGTTACAGATGCTCAGTTATATTTAAAGTATAAGTTATAATTTATATTTCAGCTTGAGATGCAACTGCCAAGTAGAATTTTTTCAGATGAAATCAGATGTTATATAAATGTCTGATTCTTTCTTTCAAAGTTTTGAGGTCTGTTTGCTCAAATTCTGACTGATTCTGATTGAATCATGAAATATTGATTACTTCAGTCTTAGACAAAAACAACAGAGCCAGGGGCCAGTAGAAAAGGATGCATATTTGTGTCTGTGTATGTCCTTCACTTGTGTGTGCTGAAGGTTTTGTTTCAATCAAGGTAGAGATCTGCTGAAAGTGCAAAGATTGAGTGACAGTTTACTGCTATGGAAGTGCTGAACTGACTGTAAACTAACAGATCAATATTATAGGGGAAACTATGCTGCTAGAGTTTTTTTTTCCTTCACATACAAAAAACAAATGCAAAAAACAACAACCCACTAGCCAGTTCTAGGTGATAAAATTTACATCCTTTTTTCCAGTTTTCCTACCTCTGCATTAATGTGTCATATTTATAGTAAGCACTCACGCTTTAATAAAATGTATCAAAGCATGCATAAATCGTGACTCCTGAATGCGTTGACACCTCATTTTTAAGTTTAATGTATGGTTTTTAAATTTAATGTATTTTTTTAACTGTAAGCCATTTTGCAGATGTCTTAAATTCCCCGTTTCCTTTTCTCTCCACTTCTGAAATTTCTGTCTTCCAAACAGTGAACATTTATGAGTTTATGAGATTAAATTGGGACCCTCTGTTAATTACAACTCAAGAGAGAAACCAAAGCAGTATAGCCTACTTCCAACATCTATAGCCTATATAATCAAAAACACTAAATTAAGCTTGTTTTCACAGAGCTGCATTAATTGAAATAGCCAATTTCCATCCACAGAGCTTTATGACAGAAAAGAGAGTTGAGAAAAATGCTTCAGTCAGTGGACTTGTCTTTTAAGGAGTTACAGTAGATGTGTACACTAAGTGTAGTTGCTTTTGTGGAAGTGTAATTCAATCAATACTGAGCTTTAAAAAATATTATAATTTAAAAGTACTAAATATATCAGCAAGGACATTGCTAGACTAGACTGTGACCATAATAATAATAATAATAATAATCGCAATAGCTTTAGGGTCTCAAACTCTCATGGTGCCAGCATCTATAAAGACCTATAAGGACTTCAATAACACGATGTAAAAAGACCTCTCCACATAACATCTACTGTACCAAATCACTGCAGTAAAAGTTGTGTTTCAGACAGATTCAAAACAGGCAGATTTTCAGAAATTAAAACATTATCTTGTAGGTGCACCCTCCGTAGTGGTTTACACATTCGCCTTACAAGGGAAAGGTCCCTGGTTCGATTCCAGCCCCACCCCTTCACCATGGGGGGGCTGCGTCAGTAGGGATATCTGGCATAAAACCTCTGCCAAATTACCAATGTGGATTAATCTGCTGTGGAGAGGATACAAGGGAGCAGCTGAAGGATTTATATGTAATCTTGTAGGTGTGTGCTCATTTGTGCATTTTAGGCTTACAGTTCTGTTATACCTACTGTTTGTGTATGCAAAAATAGATGAAAAGCCCATTCAAATTGGTAGATTTTAACCTAACCAAGCACCACTCTTGGGGGGTATGCATGTCCCACACTGTTCGGCCAGTATAGACACAAACACCTCCAGACAAACTGAAAGTCAGCATTTAAAGCTCATAGTTATTCATTCTTTGTAGTCCAGTAAAAACAAAGAAAACAAACGACTGAATCAATACCTGGAGACCGCATCCTTCAGTGTTCTCACACTGGTAGGAGCTACAGTAGGAAGTACTTTAGGCAATAGTTGCTTTCATCGTTGACGCTGGCTCATTTATGCCAGTGCAGTGTGGGCAATGAATTCCCCTGACACAATGAACTGATTCAGCCACACAGAGCACATCTGCTTATTCACAGTTTGGGATGATTGGGACCTGAACTCCCTTGCATCACTTTTCGATTTAGGCTAATAGGAGCGCATTTCAAAATGAACGTCTTTGCTCGAGCAACTGTCAATCATCAGGAGACGTACTTCTTGGAGTTGCCATTAACAAAATGTCAAATGGAACGTTGACCTGGCAGTATGAAATGCCAGATCAACATATACCTCACAAATGAATATACTGTCACCCAGTTGCAGTATACTTGCATCACTATATTAAGGTGAATGTTTTCATGCATATACAGTCTTTCTTAAGTTTCTCTCCCTTTTAGTGGAAGCAGCTAAAATGAATGCAATGCTCACTGCAGCCAAGGGTGCAGATTGGTGGGGGGTAAAAATTTGACAGTCGAGACTGTAAAAATATGATCATAAGCACACAGGACTGTGCCATCCGTGCCCTTTACTAACCACCTATCTACAGTTAGTGCTGCAGCAGATGGACCTGCACTGCTACTCTGCTCCACAAGACCTGTGCATGCGCTTGTGTACCATTCCATGTGCACCCGTGTGTACGTGTGTGCGTTTCTACCCCAGGACTCACCTCTGGCTCCAACCATAACAGACGGCTCTGGGTCATTATGGCAGTTCCAGGAATGACGAGTAATGCAGTGATGGATTATAGTTGGTGCGAATGCTTGTGTGTGTGTGTGTGTGTGTGTGTGTGTGTGTGTGTGTGTGCATATGTGTCTGTGTGAATCAGGTCACCTCCACTCCCTCCTGACCTTCCCCAGTTTCCTCTAAACCACCTTTCTCCTTCTATCTATCCCTTATCCCCTCCTTATCAGCGGTAGCTCTCTAAAAAGGTTATTATCGCAGCAGGAGAAGCCACAAGTCTTTTAAAGTCAAGAATTCACACACAGCACACATTTAAATATATGTTAAATAAGTCTAAAACATTAAACATGTTGCCCTATCATATCACACTTTTTTGCCTTTTGTTTTAATTAAAGAGTTAAAAAATTAAGAGTGAACAGATGTTGCTGAACCCTGGTTAATTAATTATTTTTTTATTCCTTTATTAATTTTTTTCAATTAAAGTGTGCTGAAAAATGGCTGTCTTTAAGTGTGGAAGCTAGACTGCAGCAGGCTTTCCTTTTTTCAGCTTATTTTTTCTCCTTACTGATAAGCAGTGTGTACCAAGGCTGTGAAGATAAAGTTCTTATTCATACTGCTGATTTTAATCTGCCTTTGTTTCCATGCACTGGCTGATATGCAGACAGGTCATTGGTCACTGCACTCCTGGTTGATGAGTTGAACCACAGGAAGTTAGTGAGCAGACCACTTTGGATTACATATTATGCATTTTGCTTATATTCACGAGTTACTCAGTAATAGCCACAAGACTGTAAATCTGCACCAAGATGTTCAGTCATTTGATCATTATCATTATCGTCCCATATAAGGTTCCATGAAGCTCTAAATATTTTCAATACCTTCTGTGAGGCAAAATCTGCAAAAAGCCAAATTAAAATATGTCTATCCAATTCAGCAGTTGAAGTTCAATAAAATATGCAAATAAGGATGGCGAATTAAGTTTCATACAGATCCACTGTGTTTCCTCCGACTTGAAAAAAGTATCCATACCCTTTTGTATCATCTCCCGTTGATTAGTGCAAAAAAAAATTCAGGCATCTTTTCATCTTTCTCATTTTAATCTGTTCTAAAACAAACAGCAAAGGCCCTAATAGAGTTTTACTTTTTTATCATTCCATTTGTCACCCTCACCTTCCTCCTCATCTTGAATTCAGAATTGTTAAAGACATGTTAAATGGTGCAAGTATTTCCTGAACCCCCACTCCTACCCTTCTTTATGGGGTTTTCAAAAATCTGTTTAAACTGTACCAAACATACACTCACGATATCACAAAGTTGCTCTGTTGGATTGAGATCTGGTGACTGTGGAGGCCATTTGAGTACAGTGAACTCAGTTTCATGTTCACAAGACCAGTTTGAGATGATTTGAGCTTTGTGATATGCTACACTATCCTGTTGGAATCAACCATCAGAAGTTGGGTACACTGTGGTCATGACGGGATGGACATGGTCAGCAACAATACTCAGATAGATTGTCAATGAAATATCCCCCACACCATCACAACACCAGCACCCTGACCATTGATACATGGGAGGATGGATCCATGGTTTCATGTTGTTTACTTCAAATTCTGACCCCATCATTTGAATGTCGCAACAAAAATCGTGACTCATCAGGCCAGGCACCATTTTTCTAGTCCAATTGTCCAATTTTGGTGAGCCTGTGGAAACTGTAGCCTCAGTTTCAAGGGACGTCCCTGGCTCAGGAGGTAGAGCGGGCCATCTTACAACAGGAAGGTCTGCAGTTCAAGCCCTGGCTTCTCCGGTTTGCATGCCAAAGTGTTCTTGGGCAAGACATCGAACCCCAAACTGCTCCCGATATGTTCATCAGAGTGCAAATATGTGTGTAATAGCTAAATGCACTTAAAAGGCATAGAATAAAGTACTGTATCTATGGATGTGTGAATAAGCCTTGTAGTTAAGTGTACTCACTCAGACTAGAAAAGCGTTATGTAAGTCCATTTACCACTGCCCATTGTCTTCTGCTGCTGTAGACCATTTGCTTCAGGCTTTCATGTGTTACACATTCTGAGATGTTCTTCTGCATTCCTGGGTTGTTAACAAGTGGTTATTTAATTTGCCATTACCTTCCTATCAACTTGAAGTAGTTTGGCCGTTCTCCTCTGACCTCTGACATTGACAAGGGATTTTCACCCAGAAAACTGCAGCTTACGAGATATTTTCTGTTTTTTGGATCGTTCTATGTAAACCACTAGAGATGGTTGTGTGGGAAAATCCCAGTAGATCAGCAGTTTCTGTAATACTTAGACCAACCCATCTGACAACAATGGACATGCCACGTTCAAAGTCACTTAAATCACCTTTCTTCCCCATTCTGATGCTGGCTTGAACTTCAGCAGGTCGTCTTGACCATGTCTACATGCCTAAATGTGCTGAGTTTCTGCCATATGATTGGCTGATTTCACATTTGCATCAAGAAGCAGTAATAATTTTAAAGTAATGGTGACCTTATGCTGGCCTCTACCTGCATTCATTGCATCTATGTTATTTCAGTGATTATGCGATTTTATCACTAAAATACAGAATCCTTTTTTTTTGTGGTTTCAGTTAGGGAGATGGGGTGATAATTATATGTTCAGATCAGAGTGGAGTCTCGGTCAAGTGGGCCATCTTCAAAATTTGCTATATAATGTGACAAACACTGAGTTGAAAAAGTGCATAAAAGAATGAACAGTTTGAAGTGTGACTCTTGACACTCATGTTTACTGTAAGACAAAAGCAGCAGTAGTGTACTGTATGCATGGCTACATCAGACACCAGGGACTGACTGGCCTGCTGGAACAGTGGGTGGTGTCTTGATGTTCTGGTCAACACTGTTATCAGATGTAAGGGGGAAAAAACCCCTCCATGCTGTTTTGTATTTCTGCTGGAGACCATAAGGATGGTTCCTTCTCATGTGAGTCGGTGTGTAAGTATACTCAAATGGGGTCACCAGTTTTTCACATCCTATCTCTCTTCTCCTGTCACCATTTTTACTTTGGTGCATTCTGCTCTTCACACTGAATGCTGAGCTGACAGTGTTCTGTATAAATTTGTAAAAATATGAACCTAACAAGTGAGCAGCCTGCTGCTTCCAATGCTCTGGTTAAAAAATGTAATTTTTATTTTTATTTTTATTTTTTTTTTGTCGCACAAGTGCACATGTAGTTTTTAAAAAAATAAACATTAAAATTAAAACCTGTCACAATTCTTTTTTTTAAATAGAAAAATCAGCAAGTTCTGTGATTTATTTTCTGATTTATTCAGGTTTGTCATCTAACTGGTATGTGTATTGCTGTAGTGGATATTTTTGTAAACTTGACTCTGTTTTGTGCGAGTGATTGGGTTACAGCAGCCACACATGAATACATTGCAAACACAGTATGTAACATCCCAACCACAGTGAGTTATTGCTATCCAATTCACAGTACAGTACAAAACAATATTGCTTTGCTGTGCAGTCACATCACACTTGACGCACAAGCACAAAACTGAAGAATCCAGTTCATACTTACTCTAAAACTTTATCTCAAATTGTACATTTTAAATTTTTTGTTATAAAATAGCAATCATGATTTGCTCTTATTTTTAACAAATCTGTGGCTGAAAAACTCAATTGTGGACTATTCTGCACTTGGATCTTTTTGACTGGGTTCCATTGTAACCACAGCATCAATTCATGGTTACCACAGGGGCTCTGAGTAGGCCATTCAAGCCAACAGAGGCTTGATATTTAAAAGCATCAACTCTTGGGTGGACTAGACTTGAATGAGACGTGTGCAGAATAGGTTTTGGGATAAAGTTCACCACGGTACACTAATTATGATTACATTATTATGCTCCTTGGCAAAGAGTGGAACTGCCTTGTGATTATATGAGAACGTATTTCATTTTGTGTGAACTTTAAAATAATACAGACTTTGAAGGGGAACAGAGCTCCGATCTCTTATAGGAAAAATGACACTTTGTACCATGCCAAGGTCAACAGCAGAACCTCACTGATTTAATGCTGCTTAACTTTTTTTTTTTTGCTTGTTCTATAATACCTGGTTGTTTGATGGTTTAGATCTTGTCTCACTACAGTTATTACTTTATAATTTTAACAAAAGTGGGACCTTGTGGGAATAGTATCAGCCATTCATACCTGAGCACATAAAGCTTACTGGCATGAAAAAAAAATCAAAATCTACCAATTTCAGCTGGTATTCATTTATGCATGAAAAAACTGTGTCGAAATGCCAGCCATTCTAGAAATATGTCAAAATAAAAAATTAAACAGGCTCCCTGAATAAATCATCACTTACAAGAATCACATGACTTAAACGTCCACGGAATATATTAAAATGGCGTGATGAGGGGATGGTAACCTTCCACATATTGATGCATAAAACATGTATAAACCTCATGCAGTGTTTCAGTTATTTCCAATTTTTTTTCCTTTAAGCTTTGAGTGGCACTTTTAATAATGTTATCTTGTTTGCATTTTCTTTTGCAGTTACAAAATCTCTGTCGTATTTGTCACAGCGGCACAGAATATTGAAAGGCGGTGTTTTACAAATCCAGAAACTTATCATCGCTGTCACACAGCGTCGAGGCTTCAACTATGTCAGTTCAAAGCCTCTGAGGGGACTGTTTATTTTTATGCAGTGTATATAGTCTGAACATGGCCACAGGGGTGTGTGTGTGTGTGTGGGGGGGGGGGGGGGGGGGGGGGGGGGGTTTTTAAGGTG
>VUQH01064361.1:0-11436 GCA_015106775.1 Etroplus canarensis
TGACAGAACTGGAGAGGATCTGCAAGGAAGAATGGCAGAGGATCCCCAAATCCAGGTGTGAAAAACTTGTTGCGTCATTCCCAAGAAGACTCATGGCTGTACTAGCTCAAAAGGTGCTTCTACTCAATACTGAGCACAGGGTCTGAATACTTATGACCATGTGACAGTTCAGTTTTCTTTTTTAAGAAATTTGCAAAAATTTCTACATTTCTGTTTTTTTCTGTTAAGATGGGGTGCTGAGTGTACATTAATGAGAAATAAAATGAACTTTTTTGATTTTGGCAAATGGCTGCAATGACACAAAGAGTGAAAAATTTAAAGGGGTCTGAATACTTTCCATACCCACTGTAACTCAGCCTTTTCTCCATTTCCCTTTCTGAAGAATGGTTTGCTCACAGCCATGCTTCCATTCAGACCATTTCTGATGGTTCTTCAGCAAACAGTAGATGGATCAACTGAAGAGGAAGATGCATCTCTCATGTCTTTGCTGGATTTTTTTTCCCTATGTCTTAAGGACATGACTTTAAGATACTGTTCATCTGCTGTGGCTGCAATGACACAAAGAGCGAAAAATTTAAAGGGGTCTGAATACTTTCCGTACCCACTGTAGGTGAAACCACAGCTGCAGATAGTTGGATGCTGACATTGTTTTAATGTAGAAAAGAGGTCTGGTACAGAGTAAGAAATGCAGATCAGATTATTGTAATAAAGAAATTAAATGCATCTTTCTTTGTATGTTTAAAACAGCAACAATTAATCTTGTTGGTGCATGGTTGTGAACACTCATCCACACGTCGTCTCCAAGTACTGTACACAGACTACACTTAGAGCAGCCGGTCTTTCCAAAAAATAAACACTTTGAAGTCATTCATGGCTAAGCACATCTAAATTCTGTCTCATTTATTGCATGGCAGACTGTTCAGAATCGTTGCTTCTTTGTCCCTGATGTCAGCGTGCTAAACCTAGAGATGCTCTTGTTTAAGGCAAGAGATGAAAAAGCTCAGTAGGAACAAAGATGTGCTATGGAGGATGTGAGATTAAAACATCTCTGTGGCTTTTTTTTTCCTTCTCATTCTTCTACCAAGAATGTTTTCTTTATTTGAATTTGTTGTAACCAGTAAAGAAATGCACTTCTTGAACACAAACTTTCTCTTGCTAAAAAGGCTAAAGCAATGTGGAGGAAACATTTAAAAACTGCGTCCTCCCAGTTCATTACACCACTGATGTAATGAACTTCACACTGGATGTGTGAACAATCCAAGCACAGTCTGGAGCAGCAATAGAAGTATCCCCACACTGAACATCTGCAGCCTTTAACAGTTGTGATGAGTTGCGATATGAGAGTGGAAAAGTGCTTAATTGTATATCTGCTCACTCTTCCAAGTCATCCAAGTCATCCCTGTTAAACAGTTGTTTTTGTCAGTTTCCAAATAGTGTTTTGATCATTTAAATTTTTGCTGTCATACCACTTCTATGTCAGGTGGAAAATGTAAGTTTGAAAGAGTTCACAAACATTACATCTGTATGATTTAATCTGTAGCCTTTCATTAAGTTACTGTCACTCAGCTCTTTGTACCATGAAGCTTTATGAATGTAGATCCAGGACTCCTGCCATAAATGTAGAAATACTGAGGTATTGAGGAATACAGCTATCCTTTTGATGTCTGCACCACTCCTAAGGAAACTTTTCTAGAAGATAAGCTAAGGTGCAAAAATGCAATAATAACTGTTTTATAGTCTGTTAAGTTTTCATTCATACTTTATATAAATTTGATTCCCTATCATTAAAGTCTAAATGATGCAGTGTTTTGCTTCTATGCATTTTCAGATGTCAAGTATGGTAGGCCAGCAAAAAAAAAACATTTGAAAAGACTGATGAGGGGAATTCTCGTTTCCTGCCTTTGAAGTTAAATACTGATCACTAAAAGATCGTCTAATCAAAGAAGTATGTATTGATATTTTTCTACATGTGGAAAATCTAATGCACGTATGGATCTGTGAATACTTTGTACAAGTTGAAATACATTATACAATGCATGTTTGAAAAACTGCAAAATTAGTTTCATCATTTTGTTATGTGTTAAAATTTATTCTGTGATGATTATCTTTGGTCTGTAAAATAGGATGTCATAAGTTTACATTTAAACAGGTGAACATCATTTTGTATGCAATAATGGAGTTAAGACAACAAATATTTTAACTTAGATGTTGCTACTGGCCAGCAGTTGGTCATGTCCCCTCCTAGAACACACCATGAATCACATTAGCCAGGACCCCTTCTTCAGGGCAGCAGCGGCCCTGAGCTCGGCACTGGGGATACATTTAACGGTGACACACAGCTCATTAGATCACAGAGGTCAGACACTTTGCAGTCATTACTGGCCACTTTTGTTCCTGTAATGGATGGTGGAGCATTTGTAGGGTGAGTGGATGGGTACAGGGATTTGGGGGTGGAGATATGTGCTTCCCTGCAAATGCTCGTCAGTTTGCTGTGGAGTGTACCAATGGGAGTTCTGGAGCTGTCTGAAAAGTGATTGGATGGTGACCTTGAAAGGGTTGTTGGCATTTTGGGGAGGAAAGTGAGATTAATACAGAGCTGTTAATGTTTGTGCCTTCCATAGATCTCTTTTTCTGCCCCCCTTTCATCTCACTCTGTTTGGCTCCTTTTCATTTTCCTTTTTGTTTCCCTGACTGATGGCAGAAACTGAACCTCTAGTATTTTCAAAAGCACTTTACCTCACTTCCTGCAAATTTCCAGCCAAACACAGCAGATATGCCTTGGTTAGTAGTGTTCAAGTCATCTGAGTTTTCTCATGTTGAGCCAGTCAACCATCTCACATGATTAACCTCAGAAAGAAGCTTTGGTTGGGTAAGGCCTGCTGCAGTGATTTATGATTGGCTAGTGAGCAATCCAGCGGTGATCCATCATGGTTGAAGATGGAGATCATTGAGATGAATGGATCTGCTCCGGATTCACTCATTATCTCAGCACCAGAATTTATGCCCGACCCTTCATCTTCAATTACACCAGCACTTGCACACCATAAATGTTTGCATGGGCTGTGATGAATAATCATCAGTGAAGGGATTTCTGATTGCTCTTCTCAGAGTTTATTGGAGATTGTTGATGAGAGCAAGTTTTCGTGGGGCTATATTGACATCTAATGTTCTATGGAGCTTATGTCTTTGTTGCTGTTTTTTATGAATATGCAAACAAAACTATGTTGGATATTATTATACTAAAATGTAAGGATGTCTTATATTTATTAACTGGTTGTAGTGTAGAATATTGGAATAGGTGCTAATTACTTCAATAAAGAGATCTGTATTCACTCATCTGCCTGCATTTTTGGGTGTTTGTGTTAATAGACTATTCTTTACATTAATTCAGCTTTCCCACACTGGTAAACTCAATTCTGTCATCCTTACTCTGGCCCAATCATTTTCTTTTCCACTTTCTGTGAGCCAATCAGCCTGCTTTAAATCTCATTGCGCTTCTGTCAGTCTGTCCTGCAGACTCTCATTTGTGCAACCCACCCCCTCCCCATCTCCACCTCGTCCTGGTCAGTCAGAGATCCTCATCTCTGACTCCCTGCCACCTAACATTGTTGTACTACTCTGGAGCTCTGGAGCTTCATCACAGTCTAATAGCCTAATAATTTATTACTCAAACTATCACAGCTAGTGATGAGGAGAGGACTCAAAGGGGTGTGCAAATTCAAGGGTAACTGACTTGAACATAGTGATTAGATCTTAGATTTGAATTTAATGTGTATTGTAAATGAGACATGTATTGAGCAAAAGAGCTAATTTTGCTCATCCCAGTGCTTCGGTGGTTTTTGTTTCCTGTGGAGGTGCTGCCCAGATGTGGCTAAATTCATTTGCTTGAATGTCTCAAACTGTGATGCACCATTTTTATTTATTTTCTGTGCTCCACCATTCAGCAGGATCTTTGTTGCTCCCCCACCCCACAGCTACCAACCCATCTATACCATTGGAACCTGGAGCACTGAGTCAGAAAATTAAGTCGGTGCTGAAATATGACCCTTTTCACGACAGTAGATTGAGATTCTAGTAGTGCTTGTGGTTCACAGTGAGAGAAGCTCGGTCTCAGTGGTATAAACTCGAAACTAGACACAACAGCAGCTCCCCTCATTCAGAACCAATCACGGATTTCTCTAATGCTGATAAATGGAAATGCAAGACAACTGAGGACGGGGAGCAGAAACAGACCATATGCAAATATAAGCAATGTTCAGCAGACCGACACACAGTTTTCATTGTGTTGTATTTCTTGTGTGACCAATGTTCTGTTTTGTTTGTTAAAGGATGCAAAAACAAACAAAACAAAAACTACAAATAAAAAAGCAGAGAATAAGGTAACAGCTATGTGAGCCGTCACCAAGGAAAATATTATCAACTGTCATTTTTCAGTATGCAACATGCTTAAATTAGCTTAAAAAACTGTTGCTCAATCCAGCAATCTGGGCTAATTACAGACCGATTTCTAACATTCCTTTTATTTCAAAAATCCTTGAAAGAGTTGTTGCAGAACAGTTGTGTGATCACTTGCAGAGAAATGGTTTGTTTGAAGAGCTCCAATCAGGATTCAGAGTTCATCAAAAGACAGAAACAGCACTAGTGAAGGCTACAAATGATCTTCTTATGGCCTCTGACAGCGGACACAAATCAATTAGTTGGACTACAGGCATGTCTTGAAGACCCCTACATAAACCCTTCAGTTGCATACATGTATGGCACCAATTGACAACAAAAGTCACCATAAGTTACACCATAAGGCACAGACCCTACAGTATTAGAAAGAAAACACCGACAGACCATGCCCTATGAGCAGCACTCGGCAACTGTGGGAAGGAAGAACTCCTTTTTAACAAGAAGGGACCTCCAGCAGAATCAGGCTCTGGGAGGGACAGCCATATGCCTCAACCGGTTGGGGGTGAGGGGGGGAGAGAAGAGAGAAAGGAGAGCAGAGAGAGACACAGACTATGGCAGATAGAAGACAACATTTAATGACGTAGCAGTAACAAATAAATGCATGAGGAGTGAATAAGAAGCCCCCCAGCAGCCTAAACTTATTGTAGCATAACTAAGCCCTAACTATGAACTTTATTAAAAAGCCTGATCTTAAATGTAGAGAGGACATCTGCATCCTGAATACAGACTGGGAGCTGGTTCCACAGGAGAGAGGCCTGATAGCTGAAGGCTCTGCCTCCCATTCTACTTATAAAAATTTTGATAACCACAAATAAGCCTGAACTCTGAGAGAGAAGTGCTCTAATGGGAAAATATGGTACAATGAGGTCTTTAAGATAGGATGGGGCCTAACTGTTCAAGACTTTGTAAGTGAGTAGAAGGATTTTAAATTCATTTCTGGATTTAACAGGGAGCCAATGAAGAGAAACCAATATATGGGAAATATGATCTCTCTTCCTAGTCCCTGTCAGTACTCTCACTGCAGCATTTTGGACCAACTGAAGGCTTTTAGGGGAGCTTTTATCGGAATCAGAATACTTTATAAATCCCCAGAGAGGAAATTACTTAAGCACAGCCAGATAGCAATGAATTACAATAATCAAGCATCAAAGTAATAAATGCATGAACTAGTCCTTCAGCATCACTCTGAGAAAAGGCAGTCCTACATATTTGTTTAATGAGAGCATTAAACTACATATCCTGGTCAAAAATGATTCCAAGATTCCTCACAGTGTCACTGGAGACCAAAGTAATGCTCTCCAGAGTGAGTGTCTGGTTAGAAAGAGTGTTTCTGAGGTTTTCAGGGTCAAATACAATAACCTCTGTTTGGCTGGAGCCACCCCACTCCCCCCGAGCTCTGCTGAGGCACACTCGAGCAAAGCACCAAACCCCCACTGTGCTCACTGGCTCCCGCCAGGGACTCCCCTGCTTACCCTTGCCAATGTGTATCTCTATCACTCAATAAAATGTTAAATGTGTGTATATACCTACAAAAAAGAGTGTGTTGAGATCCAGCTGTAGTTTCCCCGTTAGAGGTTTATTAAAATATATCTTCTTCTAATAATAACTGTTGTACGTGTCTTAGTGTCTTAGTGCGCATGCGCCAACCCCCTTAAAGCCTGTTATAGATGCTCTGATTCTGATTCTAAGGGAAGCATATATAACATAAAGAGTATTGGTCCCAGCACAGAACCCTGTGGGACTCCATGACTAACTTTTGTGTGTGAAGAAGACTCCTGGTTTACATACACAAACTGGAATCTGTCAGCTAAATAAGATTCAAAGGAGTGTAAAACTGTTTCTGTGCTATGATGAACTCTGAATTATGACTTAAACTCTTCAGATAAACCGTTCCTCTGTAAGTGATCACACAGCTGTTCTGCAACAACTCTTTTAAGATTTTTTAAAATGAAAGGAAGGTTAGAAATCAGTCTGTAATTAGCTAAGATGGCTGGGTCAAGCGAAGGCTTTAAGAAGTGGTTTAATTACAGCCACTTTAAAAGCCTGCGGTATATGGCCGGTTAATAAAGATAAACTGATCATACTCAAAATTGAAGCATTAATCGATGGCAAGACCTCTTTGAACAGTTCTGTAGGGATGGGATCTAACAGGCATGTTGATGGTTTGGAGGAAGCAGTTAGTGACGTTAGCTCAGAGAGGTCAACAGGAGAGAAGCAGTTCAAACAAACATCAGCAGGTATTAAAGTTGTCATAGTTAATGGCACATCAAATCAATTCAGTTAACATGCATACAGAGGAAACTGAAGTTGTGTCCATGGTTCTTATATTTAGCACCTAGTTAGCACTACAGAAAGGACTAAGCACAAAGTCAGTCACTTTTTTTAAAAAAAAGGCTGGTTAATTTCAAATCCAGTGTTTCAAACAGCTCAACAAAAATCACCATCACAAAAGCTGTTGGAATCCCACTCTCTAGCAGTACAGTGGTATTTGGAAAAAAAGGTTCGTTTGTCTTAAATTCAATCTGGAAGAGATGAAAAATGTAAGAAGAGGAGGACAGGAGAAAAATGAAAGATAATTTTCAAACGTAAGGACTGCAAGTGATATTTGATATTATTTAAACTTTTCTTTCACCTTTTTAAACAGACATTGAATCTATGCATGATGTGTGGCTGAAGTTATCTGGTTATTTAATATTGTTAAATATCTGAAAACAAATTCAGTTATAACTAGATATTATTCAAAGGTTGCGTGAAAATAGTAAACATGCAGACTAAAGTGGGTAGTTAGCAGTGTAGTGATAAACTTTGCAATAATGGACAGGTGGTGAGCATGCTGTGGTAGCCATGCTCTCCGTGAGGTTAGTTCAAGGGTGACAATCAAAGTCCACATTTCCATGAGCTTCATACTGGCTAGAGACAGGAAAGATGCCATTCAGTTCAGTTCAGTTTTATCTGTATAGCACAATATTACATTAAACCTTCAAAGGGCTTTACGGGTATAAAACATAAAAACATAAAAAAGCAGGAGAGGGAAGCAATAAAAATTAACTGCATGTCAAAACAGACATATAAACAAACCAGACACAAGCAAATAATCAGAAATACAGATTACACTCACACATATATAAGTAATTCAAATATATACTTAAAAAATATCCTATAAAACAAAACAACAGAGAAATATGGAGGCAGAAAAACTTACAACAGAACTTACAACAGGAGCAGAAGGCCAATATGATGAGGTATCCACCAGATGATTACATGTAGCTGAACTCAGTGGTATGTATGGCTGTACAGTGCTGTGATGCTATATTTTCCTCCAGCTGGATTCAGTCATTGTTTTTAAGTGGAGGCACGATAAATAATGCCAGATTTAAAAGTATGTTTTTACAAGTTTCTTGAAATTATGGTTAGAATTTGCTTCCCTAATTCTTTGAGGTAGGTTGTTAAATAGTTTGGGGGCATAAATGGCAAAAGATGCATCCTCCATTTTTCTGTGAGCAGTATTATGTATCGTAGCCATGATAGCTCAGGTAATATGCTCTTGAACGTTGTAGGCTGTAGTCGGCTAAATCCACAAAGAGAAGTGGCAGCACAAGTCAGCTGATCACAGTCTGTCCACAAAGAAAACAAAGCTTAAACCCAACCAAAGAGCAAACAGCAAAACTAATCATCAGACATAGCATGCTGACCTCCTACAGGTAAAGTGAACAACACTGAATATCTCTTCATCATGGCACCTGTTAGTGGGTGGGATATATTAGACAACAAGTGAACAATTTGTCCTCAGAGTTGATGTTAGAAGCAGGAAAAATGGGCAGGTGTAAGGATTTGAAGGAGTTTGACAAGGACCAAACTGTGATGGTTAGATGACTGGGTCACAGCATCTCCAAATCTGCAGTTGCTGTGGGGGTGTTCCAGGTCTGCAGTGGTCAGGATCTATCAGAAGTGGTCCAAGGAAGAAACAGTGGTGAACCAGACACAGGGTCATGGGTGGCCAAGGCTCACTGGGGGAACAACACGATATCAGGCAGGTGCTCATAATGTTCTGTTGTGTAGCCAGGACAGGATACACAACGGAGCAGGACCAATAGCTCTTGCAGTCAAATATCACCTCACCTGGGACATCAGGTCACTGACACCAAAGGACACCATGTGTGTACATCTGTGATGCCAGCAGCTTTGACAGCGTTTGACGTATTGGACAGACTTTATATGAAAAGGCAGGGATTGGTTAGGAAAAGGTAACCAAGTTGAATAAAAACTCAGAAGAAAAAAATGGAACAAAATATTGAAAAAGGAAGAAACTTCTAACCACTAACAACCTTAGTGGTTGTTTCCATGACAACTAATAAACTTGGTGCTGGCACACAGTAAAAAAACCTATTCTGACAAGCAGTGTGCACTGAGCTCACGCCAAATCTGCATAACTAACAAGGGGGGAGAAGAACTCACATTCACATATACTGTGTTCCTGAACTACACACATACACTGTTTCTCTGAAAAAATTTACCTCTGTATTCTGGAGCTGTCAGACGCTGACACTCAGTGTGCTGAAAAGTGCGGTGGGAGTCATTCAAGTGTCAAAGTTTGTCCCCAGCATTTCACAGCCATGTGTATCTGATGTGACAGGATGGCTGCAAATTAACAACATGTTTAGATCAGCTGATCATAACACCAACTGGAATCAGTTCTCCCTTTGTTTAAAAAAATCATAAAGGAACAATTGATAACACACCATGCTTCCATTTTCAAAGACTTTTTCCTTTTACTCTGTGATCTGTTGTATTTTATGAGGCTGTGAACATTAAAGAACCTCAACAAACTGTCCTTTTTGTTTTTGATGAACTCGTGGGAGTTGTTTTCTGTTTCTTCTTCTTCTTAGGAACACCTATGGGGAGTATCTAGATGTTTCAGTTTGACAACAAAATAGTATAAAAGAATCTTTGTTCACATTTATGAGCTTTTTTCTTTTTAGGTTGACAACATCAGTCCCATCTGCACGTGGTGTTGGGCCACACCATAACCAAAACCTAAGTGCATCACAACCTGCCCCTGAGTATTGAAGTTGTTAACAAAAGATCACCCGAGTGGTTTATTAAGTGCAGTTTACTGTGGACATGAGTGTTGTCTTCATGTTGTTCAATTTTTTATATTTATTTATATTTGATTGATTGTTTGTAATGAGTGTAATGTCCCCACTGGGATTAATCAAGTTTTCAGATTCTGATTCCTACTGACAAAGGCACGTCTTAACATAAACACCACAATACTCACTGATATTGATCTTTAGGATAATTTATCATTTATTTTAAAGTCAAACCTTAGTATACATTGGACTGCAAGCATTCTGAAAACACACTATTGGCTCCACTCCCCAAAACTTTAGGAAATTAAATGGAGACAAAGTGTGCTGTGCAGGTCCAGCTCCAGAGACCCTGTTCGGACACACACACATACAAACAAACACAGACACACACAAACACACTTCAAAACAGACAAACTACTAGGCCATCCCCTCCCCACAGACCCAACTTTATCATAAGTTATCTTTAATAGGAAAACCAATGACAAGCTCAAGGTGAATCTGTGGCCCCAACGAAAAACAATTTACGTTCCCAAAGAACAAAAGGGAGAAGCAGGTACTACAAGACAACAAGGAAGAAAGAAGAAAAGTTTTTCAAGTGTTGGCAGGGAAGTGATATCATTTGAAATAGTTACTGAGTGTTGTATTTCTGTCGGGCAGGACTCAGGACAACCTTGAGCAGTGGGGCTAAGACTAGCTGGAGTTCTGCAGAGTGGGACTGGCAGCTAGAGAATAAGAATACGCTTTCTTTTTTTGTCAGGCAGGCGAATGCTCAGTATTGAAGCCCTTGTGCCTGACATTGACAGAAGAGTTTGGTGATTTAGAAAGTTCAGAAACTTTTGCAAATACACAAAAAGAAAAATAAACTTTAGAAATCACCTAGCATCCTACAAAGATAGTTTGCAAGGCCAAATTATTTGTACCAAACTTTTCTTACAATGGTACAGAAATACAATTTTCAGTAAGTCTGTAACAACAGGAAGAATGTGTTTTTGTTAACATACTCCAACAAACCTTCTTTCCAGTGAGCAACCATTCAGTTTTAATGCAGTTACCCAACAAGTGGTGACGTGGTCAGTGAAAGTCTGGAGACAGCTCAAGAAGAGTTTTTGTACTTTGCTGAAGACAAATCACCATAAACATTTGTAGATCGCATATGGGGAGAACCAAAAATATGTGTACAAAAAAAGCATTGTGCTCTACCTTCACTTATTGCTTGTTTGTGAGTCTCTCTGCTCTGTTGGACTGAGATCAGGTGACTGACTTGACCAACTGAAGAATATCCCATTTCTTTGCCTTGAGAAACAGCTCCAGACTTCCCATTGTTCTGTTACAAGTTTATCTTGGTTTCAAGATTTTCTCCAGAACTGTGCAGGCTCTTTGTTTTCTGGCAAAGTCTAATCTGTCCTTCCTGATCTTGAGTGGAACCAGTGGTTCACACCTTGTTATGAACCCTCTGTATTTCCATTTATGAAGGCTTCTCTTCATGGTAGATTTTGACAATGATACACCTACATCCTTTAGAGTGTTCTTGACTTTGCTAGATGTTGTGAAGAGTTTTTCTTAACCCAATAAAGAATTCTGCAACCTTCTACTTTAGTTGTCTTCTGTGGTGTTCCAGGTCTTTTGGTGTTACTGAGCTGGCCAGTGCATTCCTTCATTTTAAGAATGTTTCAGATTTTTGATTTGGCCTCTCCTAAAGTTTTTGCTCTCTCTGTGATAGATTTTTTTTTTAGTTTTTTAGCCTAATGATAACCTCTTTTAAATCAATATCTATATCTCTATCTATCTGTCTATCTGTCTATCTATCTATCTATCTATCTATCTATCTATCTATCTATATATATATATATATATATATATATATATATATATATGTATGTATATATTCTTT
>VUQH01064415.1:2577-13489 GCA_015106775.1 Etroplus canarensis
TTTTTTTTTTTTTTTTTTTTTTTTTTTTTTTTTGTTTGTGGGGGGGGGGGTGGGGGGGGTGGGTTTGATAAGAGTTTGCTGATGCTATTGTAATAGTAATACAGCACAGATTCAGCACAGATCTTTTATTATTGATAATTTTTTTTTAAATGTTAGAAAAGTTCGAAAACCACTGGACTGGAAAAAGAGCAGCAGCTTTCAGTTTAAATTTAGGCTGATGATGCTGTTTATATCCTAGCTTTATACTGACTAGGGGTTGGAATGCTGCCATGATACCTCATGCAGCATCTGCTAATAGATGAAATTCAGATGTCCAAATCCACAAAGAGCTGTGAATCTCAAAGCAGCAACAGCACCACAAGTTAACTGACCACAGCACGCACAAAGAAAAATCTACTGGAGCTCACAATGCAAATTATGCGACTAATTTCTAAGTAATTCTTAGGCTGCACCACTACACCGGATCTTAGGATTCCCCCACCTGCCAAATCCTGCTTCAACCCCTGATTATAATCTATTATTGATGGTTGCAGGAGTGCAAGAATACATGCACCCAGCCATGCTTAAATTCATTATTATATCAGTGTACGGAGGTATTCCAGCTCTACCATCTTAAGACTGCTGCTGGTAATGCCAGTCTTTGTTCTGCTCAGTATAATGGAGCATGTACCAGTTCTCCACCACCTGCAGGTTCTGATGAGAGTGGCTCTCCAGCTCACACCAAAGCAAAGGAAGGACTACCATTGACAGCTGCAGTCCAAGACGGTGGGGCTGGAGGCAGGTGAATGAGTTCGAGGACCACAACACCAGGAACCTAGTCAACCATCTTGACAGAGAAACATGAGAGTAGAAGGAGTGGGGTTAGCTGGTTACGAGTAACTGAACTTTTGAAATAAGAGGATAACAGGATTTTTCACTGGTAAATCAATTCTGGTGTCTTTCTCTTGGATGGATCATAGAAATCATGCAATGCAGAACATACTTGGGCAGCCACTACACTGCCTAAATAAAGCCAGTGTGTGGGAAATGCTACACTAATTGCAATGGTAGTATGGAAATGATCAAAGTTAAATTTAACCAAATTGTTTCTTTCTTATACTTTTAAAAATAAATCAGAGTTTAAACAATGAAACAGTAAAACCTATGCAAACATCACACTTTAGACACCTTACACTGTGTGCTGTAGAACAGTTAAGGCTGAGCAGCGTGTGCTTTGTGCGACTTTATGCCAGGGTCGGTCTGTCACCGTGTCTCTGTGTCTCCAACAGGCCTGCCTAGTGTTGGCCGTCACGCCCCTCTGCCTCTGCAGACATCCAACACTGACACATAAACAAGAAGCACACTCACACTTCACATACACATACACACCAGCCAACTGCCCATGACATGAACACTACCGCAGGCTCACTGGGCGCCACTTAAAGGCTCCCACTTTGAAACTGACACTCCACTTGGCAGTGGCGCCAAACAAAAGACAGCTTGTGTGTGTAGGTGTGTGTGTGCATGCAAGTGTGTGTGACAGACTTTGCGTCTGTGCATGTGCTGAAATTTTTCAACAAAGCCATTCTTTGCTTTCCTCTAACTTCTCGGTTCCTTGGTCTTCCTTGTTCTTGCCCCACATGAAACCTTTCCTGTTCACATCACTGTAAATTCCTACGTCTATTTTTGAAGTCATATACCACTTCACCCTGAAGCATGACCTTTCCATCCACCTCTGTCTGCCAACTTCTGTGTGTGAGTTTGTGTGTGTGTGTATATGCATGGAAACGTGTCTGCCTGGAAAGGTAAGTAGGCACAGCATGATGATACAGTTAAATGTAGCATGTCACCACATTCATGGCAGATTATCAGGCATGCTTTTAGAGCCAACATCTTCCGGCAAATGCAAAAACAAGGACACTTCGCCCTGAGGGTTAATGTAATAATAGGAACTGTATGACAGCGAAACCAAATTAGGACGTTGCATCAGGACTGGTTGTATAATGATAGAAACTCCTGTAACGGAAGTCTGCAAGACAAGTGATTCTTCTGGTAAAGCATGTTCCATTTTTGTTGCACTTGATTAACAATGCAACATCTGAGAAAGGTTTAAAACAGATACATTATGTATGTAAATTATAAATGTATATTATATATATGCACTTAGCGATAAATAAATTCTCCTTATGTCATGATTGAATCATATATTCAATAAGGGTAATACTATTTTTTTAATGCAATTTTCAAGAGTGCAATTTCATGAAGCTACAAAAAAACCTTCTTTGTGAAACAGCATGTTAAGTTACTTAACATCAGACTTCCTACCAACTTTATTAGGCCTTTGTATAAATGATGGGCGTATCCTCCAGGTCTGAGGCTACTCCACTGTGAAACTGCCTCAAGCCAGCATTCTTTCTAATGGTCATTTGAGGGCACCTCCTGTGATTGCAAAAAGACATCTGGTTGTACAGAAGTCTCAGGGAAAATTGCCTTTATCTCTCTAAATGTAAGTACCTTTGGTTTTGGTAAGTACATTTCGTTTCAAATCATCAAGATTGCGATGACAAAAATGCTTAACTCAAGGCTTCAAAATGAGATGTCAAACCAATGGGTGATGTAACAGTGGCTATGGCCATATTTTATAGTGTCTTCTTCTTCTTCCTCTTCTTCTTCTTCATCTGGCTACTCCTGTTTCCACCTCACCCAATGATATGGATCCTCTTCTCTCACACCAATCCTCTGCATGTCGTCCCTCATTACATCCATGAACCTTCTCTGTGGTCTTCCTCTTTTTCCCCTGCCTTTATGAATACAACATCCTTTGTCCAATATATCCATTATCCCACCCCAGAAAATGTCCAAACTATCTCAACCTTGCCTCTCTCTCACTTCATCTCCAAACTGCTCAACCTGAGCTGTCCCTCTAATGTACTTATTCCTAATCCTGTCCATCCTGGTCACTCCCAGTGAAAAATCTTAAGAGCTTCAATTCTGCCACCTCCACCTCCTGTCTTTTTGTCAATGCCACCATCTCCAAACTGCAGTGTTTTATTGGGCTCTCATTCATTTAAGGGAGGAGAAAGATACACTACCAGCAGCTGGGAATGCCCTCTGGTCTTGGGATTTGTCAGAGATCATAAGCTAATGATGCTGTCACCAAATTGTGAATAATGAAATAATGACATGCAAAAATATTTATTAAGGCTGGAGTTAAGCCTGGGATGATTACTTAGCTGTCAGTCAGTGATAAAATAATAATAATATTTACATACATGAAGGTTTGCAAAATTAAGCCAAATGATGATGAAGATGGTGGGGACAGTTTGTTGTCAAACTTAATAGAATAGTTGCTGTATTTTAATCATAGAAAATCAGCATAATTGTCCTGTGTGACTGCACAACAGATAAAAATAACAATTAAAACAGTCAAGTTACACATATTTGAAATTTCATTTTTGATTTCTCTCTCCTTCGCATTGGCTTTATAGATGTGAATTAAAAGTTAAATTGGGTTTTATAGCATTATGTCCAATATTAATTTAATTGACTTGGATTTGTCTTGAGACACCCACACATTTCCCAGAGAAAATGTGAAAACAAAGTGAAGGTAAAATAACATCAACAAAAACACAGGGTCACATGGGAAAGGAGATCTGTTTTGTGTGATTGCTAAACCGTGAGTGCAGGCACCCTCCCAGATTTACTCTTGATGGGGATGATGAGCTGGGGAATGACAGGCAGGATCTTAGAGCCTCCGTGGTCCAGCATGTCATGGACTCCCTGGCGGGCGAAGAACTCGTACGGATGAGCAGTCTCACATAAACCATCAAAGAACAGTGGCAGGTAGTGGTGATAGTCTAGCTCTTCGAAGTCCACCTGAGGACAGAAATGCACATTCACATCACAGGTAAAATTAGCTGCCTCTTTAAACCAAAGAGATTGACAAAGATAGTAGGGGGTATTGTTTCTGTTGTTCCTGACATAGGATTGTGGAGACATTGAGATGACATTTTTGTTTCCTACCCAGTCTCTCTCACAAGCTACCCACTTAATCGCCTTCATCTTCACTACTATTCACAGTATATTAATGCATGCAAAGAAAAAGAACAATACACAGTGTGAAATATAGCTGAATTCCATGTGTTTTTTCTCAAATATTCAAATACTAATGTGAAAGCAGCTGTCAACTTTCAATATTCTGTCGCTTTTTAAATTTTCATGGTAACCTGACAGACTTCAACTGGAGAACCTCAACATCTGAAACTGACAGTCAAATGTTGTCTAGGAGAGTGAGTCCCAAAGTGTTAGACTGTGAATGTAATACAGATGGCAGATATGGGAAGTAACAAAGCACAAATACTTTATTGCTGTATTTACATAGAGTATTCAGGTGTCTGTACTTTATCTGAGTCAATATTTCCATGACAACTTTTTAATTTTACTCTTTACATTCTAACAGAAATATCTCTTCTTTCCTCTTCTTACATTATCACAGCAGGCTCATTACTTTTGGTTTAACATTTGAATGGAGCTACTGATTATTTCACGTCACTGCACGTCTTCCCAACATCAAACCGAAATAAACATAAATGGATGGAACGATAACACATAAAAGACATTCCTATTGGTGTATCCATCCTTGTGCTTATTGTGCACGACTGATGTAAAAGATGTAGAGATGAAAGGGGCAAAAACATATAATTTATGCACTTTACTCATTTTTCTGTTTAAGTACAGAGGCAAAGTCGCTCATCTACAAGGCAACAGCAAACAGAGCTAGATTTTTATCTGCTTTGTTTTCCTCTGCCTGTGTTCTACATAATGGCTGTTCAAGCTGAGTACATTCATTAGATTAACTAATAAAAGTTGTAATACAGTTCCTATTCCCTTGTATTAATATTATTTTAATATCATAACAATACAATGTTGGGTTCTGTTAGCTTTGCACCAAAATAGCTGATAGAATCCTTCAAAGTGCCACTTCTTACTTTAATACTATACTTTTTCAGAATCAGTACTTCAGTTTCTACCAGTCGTTTTTTAACACTAGTATCTGTACTTCGACTTGAGTATGGAATGTGTATATTTTTGCTACCTCCTGTAGATGATCTGTGAAAACATTTCCAAAATGTACCTTTTTTTAAATTTAATTTAAAATTGCCACCAAATATTTGGATTTAAAAAGAAAGAGCACCAATGAAACAAAGCCACTGGATTTAAGAGTTACATGTTATTCTTCGTTTTCCCACCTATTTGATCCTGAATTTATCAATAGTCAGAAGAGAAAAAAATGGAGGAGTGGCTGTCAGGTGCCAAAAGAAAGGCCGTTAATTGAGAATCAACCTTAAAAATGAAATAGAAGATCAAAATGAATCAATGAAAACACAAAAAAGACAGTCCTTCATCTTAGGCTTGTGTGATTAAAGGTTTGAGTGCTCCACAGAAGACGATCAGCTATCTTATGACTGGGAATGGCTGCTCTAGGGCATTAGAGAAACTGGTTGCAAATGGCAGAAGTTTTCCGTGTAACACATGGTCACAGTTTTGAAACAGTTTAATGGCCAGCAGCTGAAATTAAAAAGTAAAAACTTTAGTCTTCACAAGACCTAAATTCATATCTGCTGCCAGCCGTACAAAGAGCGACATGAAAAGCAAAAAAATTCAGTTTTTACAAGACTCTGTATGTAGTCATGTGAAAAACTGAGTACACCCCATAACTCAGTAGCTTGTAAAACCACTTTTAGCAGCAATAACTGGAGTAACTGTTATTGCTGTTGGAAGTCATAGCACATCACTAAGAAGTAATTTTAGGCTACGTTCACACTGCAGGCAAAAGTGGCCCAAATTCAATTTTCTTGCCCATATCAGATTTTTTATGACAGCCTGAACAGCACAGATCTGTTTTTTTTTCCTAATTGGATTCAGGCCACTTTCATTTGTGGTCCTAAATCAGATATGTATCCCATGTTTTTCAAAGCAGCCTCAATCTGAACAGTGACTTTTCCGTCACTGAAGTGAGACAAACGTCATATTTCTGTGCCGGAGGAGGCGAGACATGACAAGATCAAATGCCAACAATGCACAAAACAAGAACGATAGACACTGTTGATGGAGCTAGTCATTAGAAAGAAAGTGAGGTTTCACTCACATGCTGACAAGTGTAGCAAACATATTTGCTTCCGTAAACACAGCGTGCTGCTTGTGACATCACACCTTCTTCTGTGCATGTGGGTCAATTCAGGGTTGGAGACTGTGCACACTGAAGTTTGATGGCGGTCATGTTTAAATTATAATGTGAACGACCACACAAAGAAAACGGATTTCAGCAAAAAAATTGGAAAATGACCTGCAGTGGGAACGTAGCCTTAGCCTGCTCTTCTTTACAGTGTTGCTTAAGTTTATTGAGATTTGTGGGTATGCGTTTATGTGCAGCTCTCCTAGGGTCGGCCACAGCATTTGAATCAGGTTGGGTTTCCAGAATTTAACTGTGCCATTGCAACACCTTGATTATTTTTTCTCAGCAATTCTATTATAGATTTGCTGGTGTGCTTGGGATGATTGTCTTGTTGCATGACCCATATTTGGCCTCGCATTTGACACTAGAATAATTTGGTATACAGAGGAGTTCATGATCAGCTCAATGACTGCAAGGTCCAATAGCTGCAAAACAAGCCCAAATCATCAACCCTCCACCATTACGCTTGACAGTTGATATGAGATGTTTGCAATGATATGCTGTTTTTGGTTTTTGCCAAACATGGTGCTGTTCATTTTGACAGAACATCTCCACAATGGTCTTGTCTGTCTAAAGAATATTTTTCAAGAAGTTTTGTGGTTTGTTCAGATGCAACTTTGCAAACCTAAACCATGCTGCCATGTGGTTTTTAGGCAGAAGAGGCTTTCTCTTGGCAACTCTTCTGAACAAGCCATATTTTTGGAATTATGTTATAATTAACTTTAAAATAAACATGCTAACTGAGGCCTATAGTGGCTGATGTGTAGTTTTTGTATTTTTAGCAGTTCCTCTGAGCATTGTATGGTGTGCCTTTGGGTTGAATTTGTTGGCATGACCACTCTTGGGGAGATTGTGATTGTGTTAACAGACATCTGACTGCAGCAGACCAGCAAACTGTCAAAATTTCTACTTTGATAGAGGTGGTCACACTTACTGATGACCAGTGATCAAGTGTATTTGATTAGCATCACATGGCTACCACTTAACCTCTTAATTCTTATGAAACCTATAAGGGTGTACTTAGTTTTTCTATGCATAGAGTCCTGTGAAAACCTTCTTTTACATAAAATGTGAATTTGTATCTTTAGCTTTTTTGGTTTTATGATTTATGCCACCACCCACCCACCAACCCACCTGCCATGTGTTAGATGCTTTTCTGGGCTTTTATATTTCCTCATGCGGCAATTCCCCTGCTCAATAAGCATTCCCATGCTCATCGAAACAGTATCTGGTGTGTCTGAATATGAGAAGCCTTGACCAAGTGACAGAATGGAGCAAGTTGGGAGTAAGGGTATGTTGGTTACAGCCACAAGGCTCCCTTTCATTCTTTGCTCTTTCTCTTTGTCCTTGGCTCTGCACAAAACTAGGGCTAAATCTCCCCTTGCCCTCATTTATAACCCTCACAGTGAACACATACACTACTCTCACACACACTCACCTACACACACACACACACACACACACACACACACACACAATGCTAGGGACAGCTGTTCTGGAGATCATGACACCACGGCATGTGGCATACTGTGGGGGCTGACATGTTAACACCTGTTTACACCATTTACAGGACAGACAGAAAGGCGCGCAGAAAGACAATCAGGTGGTAGATGAAGACATTTGTCCAGCTATAGGGCACGGGCAAACTTGGATGTTATTTGGCTGCCTGTGTGTCTATTGCGTGACATATTAAAATAAAGCCTTTCATGTGTGAGAAGCCATCAGAGCAAAGTTACTCAGGCATACTAAACTCCAATGCACAGCTGATCCAAAGGAGGCCATTGCTGAGCCATGTAGTGTGTGCATGTGTGTGTGCTCTAAAAATTACACGTTAATTGCAACTGTGGCTCATGCAGAATGACTGGATCGTGGTGCAATTGTTGAAGTTAAGGTTGAAGGGGGGATTCTGTTTTTCATGTTATATCAGATAATGCCTGAGTGTAAAAGGAAAAAGGGCTATAAGAAGTTTGAGGAGCTTCACAGTAACATGTATATATTCATGACATTCAGCTACAACATTAAAAACACCAGCCTAATATTGTTTATCTCCCTAACTCCAAGGTACTGAAACAATGTTTAGGTGGGTGGTTCATGGCAAATGAATGTCCATATGAATTCTGGGACGCAACACTGCATTGTGACAACATGATCAATGTTATTCACTTTACCTGTCAGTGGCTTTAATGTTGTGTATGACGGGTGTGTGCACATACGCATACACACAAGCTCCCTGCTGGGTCACACTGCTCTGTGCCGAAATGTCACCCAGGCAGTGACACTGTGTGCTTTTAAGTCCCTAAACCTCGCCCCACTACTGGTCAGAGCTGAGACTTCAAAGCAGGGCAGACCACCCCTCCTTGCTCCAGCTGTCAATCCGCCCTCACGCACATCTCACCCTCGGGTAAACACAGAGATGGAAGAGGAGAGACTAAAGATGGAGACATGGCAAAGATGGTGACAGAGACGGCAAGCTTGCACTGTTAGTGCAGAGAGACAGGACTGATTGCTTTGAGGCAATTTGCTGGCCAACCTTGACCTTTCCCTGCACTTGGTCAAGATCATCACTGTGAGTCAGGCTGACTTCAGACAAGAACAAAAGCAAACATGAGCCCAGGGAGCAGGGGTGGAGAGGGAATAGAGGGGATGAGAGGGTGAGGAGAGGCGAGATGACACTCCAGCACCGTGCCACTCGCTAGCCAGTGGCAGTCTGTGGTACACAGGGACACATCATGTCATAAGCGGCTTTTCTGTATCAAGCTACAGAAAAAACAAAGTGCACTCACAATACCACACTATCACAAAACCTTTTTTAACCGCTAAACTTGGCCTTGCAACAGCTACTTTAAATTCCTTAACTTTTAATTACTTACACAGATATAAACATAGTGTCATGCTACCTGTTCTGACCATGGATATTGAGTTCTTTGGAGTTTTTTTTTTAAATTGTTGTTTATTATTATGTGTTTTCTGTTTGGTTTCACTGTGGTTCTGCATTCTTAGTTTTTTAAAATTGATTTGATATTTATTTACACTTTTATATCTTGAGTCTTGTAGTATTTAAGTTGTAGTTACTGTTGGTGTTTTTTGAGTCCCCTCAGTGTTTTCCCTGTTATTAGTTCACTCATGCTTATTATTTGTCTTTATACTTCATGTTTCATGGATTTTTATTCATTTCTTTTTATTCTTTTAACTAGTTTCTTTTTGTCTTTTTTTAATTTTCACTTCCCTCTCATTGCGATTGTCTTGATTGTTTTCATCTGTGTCTCAGTTCCTCCAGCTGTCTCTACTTCTTTGATTCCCCTGTGTGCATAAAGAGTCCTGTCATCCTTGCAGTATCTGTTGGACTGTGTGATGGTTTCCCTTCTGTGTTATGTGAGTTTTCTGCATTCCTTAAACTTAATTTTGGAGTGTTTTACCTTTTGGATTATTTACCTGTTGTTTTTTCCATATATAGAATAAGTTGCTTTTTGAGATCCATAAACTCAATATACAACTTGGAAATATGCTGATGTGAAGTTGTTCAGTATTTCCAGCGAGGGCAGAGGGTCTGGAGTAATGCTTTATGGCACAGAGCACAGAATGTTGCACAGGTCCTGCTCCTGCTCTAGTAGAGCCTTCAGCTGCTGCATCCGATAAGTTTTCTCCTTCATTAGAGCCTTCACCTGTGTGTAGGTGTTCTTCAGCTGGAGGATGCTGATACCATCCTTCTCCTCAAACATTTCTGTCCTGCATGTTTGAACTCTGCCTACAAGTCTCCTTCAGAGATTTCATTTTTGCCTTCCAGTGGCACAGTGGTCAGCACTATCATTTCACAGCAAGAAAGTCCTGGATTCAAATCAACTAGCCAGCCACGGCCTTTTTGTGGGGTCTACATATTCTCCATGTGAGGGTTCGCAAGCTTTCTCCCACAATCTAAAGACTCACATGGTTGGGCAATTGGCAATTCTAAATTGGTTGTAGATGTGACCAGCTGTCAGACTTCCAATAGACCTGTTCAGGGTGTACCCTGCCTCTTGCACTATGGCAGCTGGGATAGGTTTATTTCTAGGCATAGTTTTATTTGGCTTTTCAATAAAGTTCAGTTTTAGTTATCACTCTTCAAACTTACGGTATCCACTAAATTTCACAATATGTTTAACTGTTTGTTTTACTTCCAGTTTGTCTGTATTGAAAATAAAATGGGACATTTCATTTAGTAGTTGATGTGATCACTGAATCATTAAAGCTGATTTAAGTAAACTGAATGATACCTTCTTGCCATCCAGGAAGAGGTACCGGAGCATTCGGGCCCTCACAACCAGACTGTCTAACAGTTTCTTCCCTCAAGCCATCAGGCTCCTCAATTACCCAGGACTGAACTACACTAAAGTTCCCCTCACACTCACCAACACACACAAACCCAGAACTGCTTAACACTCACTCACTCACACAATCTGCACTACCTCAACTGCTGCTACTGCACATCGCATCACTTCTTTTTCTTTCAGTGCTAGTATCTTGTGTTGTCTCTTCATTGTGCCGTTCTTGTGTACTGTTTGCACAATTCTGTTTTTCGCACCATGTTCATCTGGGTCAGATGAAAATAGGCTTTGTTCTTGTCATTGTTGGCTGTTCTTTTGCATTGTCTGCAACTACTGCACTATGTTGCACATGTTGCACTTTATTTATTTATTTTTTTAACTTAAATTTTAAACTGTG
>VUQH01064419.1:7581-19502 GCA_015106775.1 Etroplus canarensis
GTGAGAAGTAACCCTAACCCTCAGAACTTGATTCTTTTTTTTTTAATGTAGCATTTATGATGGGTTTTAATTTATTTATTTGCAAACCCCATTTCCAGCAAAGTTGAGATATTTTCCAAAATGCAATGAAACAAATATGTGATGCGTTAATTTCCTTTGAACCTTTATTTAACAGAAAAGTATAAAGAAAAGATTTTCAGAAGTTTTATTGACCAACTTCATTGTAATTTCTAAGTACAGACAAAGTTGAACCTGATGGCTGCAACACACTCAATAAAAGTTAGGACAGAAGCATGCTTACCATTGTGTTCCATCACTCTTCCTTTAAATAACACTTTTTAGTCATTCTGGAACTGAGGAGACATATTGCCATAGTTTTCTAGGCAGAAACCTTGTCCTTTCTTGCTTGATATAATACTTCAGCTGCTCAATAATCTGTGGTCCACTGTCAAGTAATTTCCCCCCAGGGATTAATAAAGTATTCTGATTCTGATTCTGATTCTCTTCTTTGTGATGCACTATGCATTTTAATAGGAGATAGAGCTGGCCTACACATACACTGTTTACTAAACCATGCTATTGTAGCCAATGCTGAAAGTGGTCTGGTATTGTCATGTTGAAATAAGCATGGATGTCCTGGGATGAGATGTTGCCTTGATGGCAGTATATGTCTCTAAAATCCTAATAAATTATATATAAATAAATTAATAGTACCTTTACATACACGCAAATAAGCTATGCTTACTAAGCCACACTGTTGGAACCCTATACCATCACAGATACTAGTTTTTGAACTTTTCACTGATAACACTGGATCATTGTTTTCATCTTTGGCACAGAGAACTCAACACTTAAAAAAAAACTAATTTTGGTCTCATCTGACCACTGCACATAGTTCCAAAGTCTTGAGATGGAGACAGACGATCTGCTGTGGCATCCCCTAGCAGGAGCAGCCAAAAGAAGAAGAAGAAGAAATAATCCCAAATCTTCTGGCATGCAAAAAGGCAAAGATGACCAGGCAGAGAGCAGCAAGATGCATGTAAAACAGGCAGCACAGAATCATGAAGCGGTTTGTTTTAGTATGGTCTACTTGGTGCAGGGTGCTTGTCGGAAAAAGCACCTGGTGGCTGGGTCTTTGCCCATGGGGCTCGACTGGGCTCAGCCTGAAAGAGCTACACAGGCCATAAGAGTCTGAAACAATGTGCATCTGGTGCGGGTCAGTGACACGGGCCCTAACCCTGACCCTGGGATAAGTGGCAGAAAATGAATGGATGGTTTCAGATCAATAGCTGGTTCCTGGTTGCATGTATTAATGGGAATTTCAGCTCTTTTTAAAGACCCGGCTCATTTGGCTCAGCTTACCAAGAACAGCTAGCTCTTTTGGCTCTCAAACAGCTCCTCATGTTACCACTTATATCTTTTATAAGTCAGTCAAATTCCACACTCTTTTGATTCATAATATGTAGGTGTGCACATATATTACTTAAATTATTTTATAAATAATTTGTACTCAAGGATTCAAAAGTAAATAATTACAGCCTCTATTATTAAATTGCTTTTATTGTGTTTACCAACTTAACTATAAAACCAGCCAATGAATGCTCCAACTTGCTTGTTGAACTACTCTGCTACACAAGGCAGATAGAAACACCTGTTAAAGCATTAGACATTTTATAAAAGACTGCTTTTGATTTTCACTTTTCACTTTTTATTTAAACACACACCCTTAACAAAAGACTAGAGCTTTCTTTAATTAATAACAAAAGTTTAAAAAAAATAACAACTCCAAACTTTGCAGAGAAAAAGTAGCAAAAAATGCACATTAAGTACAGGACTCAAGTAAATGTGTCTTTGTGGAGCCCTGCCCTCTGCCCTGCTTGGTGGTATGATCCTTGTCTACCCTCACATGATTGGTTTCACAACATACGTGTGATATTTAGTTAGTGAATGCATTTAACACTCATAGCTTGGAGATTGTTATGTCTTTCTGCCTCATATTACTCCAGTTACTGCAGTTGTTCTGTGTGCTGCACAAGCTTGTGTTTCTAAGGAGTGAAAAGGAACAGTGAATGGTTTAAAATCAAAAGTTCTAAAATGGATCTTTATTTGTGTAGTGCAGTTTTTTTACAGACGGTGCTAGAGAAGGACCAACAGATACATTTAAATCTCAATAGATCAGAGTTATAAATAAATCAGAGTTAAATTTGGTTTTGTTTATTTTCTGAAAAAGCAGTGATCAATGAGTAATTTTCATCATAGTCAAGAAAACTTGCATTTGCATGCAACAGGAGTTGCCTCTAACGTCTATAAAAAGATGTGCATCTGAAATTAGACGAAGCTTACAGATGATTGGCCAGCCTTAATGCAGACAAGATAACTCAGACCCTGGAGCATATGCTGTTTGCTGATTCTCACACAATCAATACAGGCAAGCGTAGGCTGGTAGCTTAGGAATTGTATCATTACCATCTGGTGATAGACTACCCTCATTGATTCGATATTGTTTTGTTGGTACTGACAGCTGGTTACTGGCAGTAAGAATCAATCAGCCTGCCGCTGATCTTCCTTTGAAAACCCCACAGCAGATAAATGATGATGATGTACAGCACCTGCTGTGGCTGACAGGGTCATCGCTTTCCTTTCAACTTAATGTCGTCTTGTTGTTTTCTCAATCAACGGCCTCAGTAAGCTACCTTCAATCAAACTTCCGTATATGCTTCCATTTAAAAGCCCACAAGGAATAATGACCTTTGAGCCACTGGGAGGCTTTTAAAATGAATCTTGAAGCAGGATGTTGATCTTTGCTCAAACCCCCTTCAGATTTAAATGTCATTTTTTACCACCAGGGGGCAATCATAGTGTAGTGGTTTACATATTCGTCATACAAGCGAAAGGTCCCTGGTTCGATTCCAGTTGGGGACACGAGCCCCCATGCAGGGCTGCATCAGGAAGGGCATCCGGTGTAAAACATCTGCCAAATTACCAATGCGGACTAATCCACTGTGGCGACACCCTTGGGGAGAATACAAGGAAGCAGCCAAAGGTACTTACACTGAGATAATTTTGGATGTGTTTTGTTATTTCTTTATAGCCTTACCCCACAAATCTGCATATATCTGGGCATTTTCTAGTTGTTTATTACTGTTTGATAAACAAAAATGTAGAGTAATTAGTTGAAAACAAGTTTTTTAGACTGCGACAGAGGAGGATGCAAGGGATAGGTTGAGATAAAGGTAGATGATCCACTGTGATGACCCCTAATGGAAGCTGACAAGAAGAAGAAGAAGAAGAAGAAGAAGAAGAAGAAGAAGAAGAAGAAGAAGAAGAAGAAGAAAAATAATAACAAGAATTTGTTTGGGATTCTTCATTGACTTCTTTAGCCAAATCATTCACAAGGAGCAATGAATGATTTATCCAAGTGGACATAAGTGGATGGATAGCAGCATGAATATGAAGGAGCTGAAACCCCTTAACTAATTAACATGCAACAGTCAGAAAACAGGCCTGTGTGTGTGTGTGTGTGTGTGTGTGTGTGTGTGTGTGTGTGTAGTTTTGTGTGTTTTACGTTTTACAATCCAGCCACCTCTCACCTCTGGTTGCCATGTCCTTAACAACAATCTGTCACTGATCTACATCCACTTTCAGACGACCTTTGGTTGATGGGCTATTCACACGCACACACATAAATATGTATGACTCAAATCGCACATGAGATTCACATGCAGAAACACACAGGAAATGTATTATGAGTGTTTGAAGAGGGAACATCACAAGGCGATCGAACACACACACATACACGTCCCTTATCAGCGTCCATTTTAACGTCTTTCTTTTTGACATAAGGTGCTCTTAACCAAGAGCCAATTATTTGTCGTATCATCATGTGAACTGGACACTTCACTATGTAGTCTTGTGAAAAACTAAGTACATATGATTCAGCAGTTTAAATAAAACAACTTTTCACAGCAATAACTTTTTCTGAATGACTGATAAAGTCAGTCATTCTGCAGTGCTTCTGTGCTTGGACTCATCCTGTTGTATGACCCAATTTGTGCCAAGCTTTAGCTGTCAGACGGATGTCCTCACATTCGACTCTAGAAAACTTTGGTGTACAGAGGAGTTCATGGTTGACTTACTGACTTCAAGGTACCCAGGCCCTGTGTCTGCAAAACAAGCCCAAATCACCCGTCCTCCATCACTGTGCTTGACAGTTGGTGTGAAGTGTTTGTGCTGATATGCTGTTTGGTTTTCACAAAGTTACAAAGTCTTGTTGTTCATATAGATGCAACTTTGCAAACCTAAACTATGCTGCCACATTCTTTTTAGAGGGAAGAGGCTTTTTCCTCACAACCCTTCCAAACCAGCCATACTTGTTCAGTCATTTTCTAATCACACTATCATAAACTTTAACATTTAACCTGCAAACTGAGGCCTGTAGAGGCTTGCATTCAACTGCTCTGCCATAGAAACCCATGCCATGTCATGAAGCTCCCAGCGTAAGGTTGTGCTAATGTTAATGCCAGAGGGGGTTTGGAATTCTGCAGTTACTGAGTCAGCAGAGCATAGGCAACTTTATGCACTATGCACCTCAGCACTCAGCAACCCCACTCTGTAATTTCACATGGTCTTCCACTTGGTGGCTGAGTTGCTGTGGTGGCCTAAAGGCTTCCACTTTGCAGTAATACCACTTCCAGTTGATGGTAGAATATCCAGGAGGGAAGAAACTTCTCAAACAGACTTGTTGCAATGGTGGCATCCTATTACAGTACCACGCTACAATTCAGGGAGCTCTTTATATTGATCAGTTCTTTCACAAATGTTTGTAAAAGTAGTCTGTCCAATACTTTTGTGCATAGTTTATATTTGGCAAATTTACAACTCATTTGAGTCAAACTCAAACCAATGACATGGCATTACTCAAAATACTGCAGTGATAAGCAAGCTACCAATTTGAAGTGCATTCTATGTAAGCACATTATAAACTGCTTTGTTAGGCTGAGGCAGCAAGGATCATGACCAACCTTCAAGCTGTAATGACTTGCTAGTGTGACCGGGCTCGTTTTAGCATTTTTAGATCTAGTGTGTGATGGCATCAGTGCCAAAGGATGCATTTGATTAAAGCAACTCTGAAACAGTGGTATGTGATGCTCTGGGATTAAGAACGGGCTAAAAAAAATTCTTCATTTTTTGCTGTGAACCAGTGTTTTATTGTTTTTTTTCTTTGAAACTTTACTCTCAAAGGTTTAAATAAAAGATCTGAGGTGCAGATTTTCCAAGGAATGAAAGGCAGAAGGACCTGGTTATCAACCAAACAATCCTCAAGGGCAGGTCTGATGAATCCACACACAAATGCATACACCAAACAAACAGCAGAGCCTCATATCTTTACATCGCACAGTGGCATTTTCCCTCACTGCTATCTCTGCAAGCAGTCAGAGGAAGTTTGACTCAACAAAGGTTATGCCAAGGAGATGAAGGGAGAAAAACGAGGATAAACAAAAGACAAAGATTCACATTAGTCTGTGCATTGCTGAAGTTGGGTTGCTCGGACGAGCAGATGGTTGCTTTGACGTCACATGTTTGACCTGTGACCTTTGACACACCCTTTGTGATGCGTTGTCCTTCATTACCGTCCCTCATGTCCTGCTTGGCTTCACATTTAATCCATTCCTTATAACAAATGCCAAGAAGATAATGTCAGATAAAGGTTTCCAGGTCTCCAGCGCAACAGCACAGGAAACAAGAATTCAGCAGGTAATTATCATAAACTGTTTTGTCTTTAAAATAAAGTTGCTTTTTTTTTTGTTTCTAATGACCTTGAGAAAACTCTCCATTAACAATAACTTCCAGTTTTACTTCCTTAACTCAGCTCAGCTCTATTTAATGCAGCCTGATGATCTTTTAGATTTGAACAGATAATGAGCATGTTCCTGATATACACGTTACAGACGGCATTTGTTGGAACTGTTAAGAAGTCCTTTGTATCAGCATGTGTTATCTGGATATGCTCACAGCAGGAGCTGTCTGAGCAGTTCTGATCTGATCTGCCACGAGAAACCAACAATCAGATCTCAGGCTGAGCCTGAAAATGTGGATGGAAAAAGTTTGGAGCAGGGAGAAAAATCTGTAAAGGTCATCAGATGTAGAAATGGAAAAAAAAACAGGACTTCATCTTTGGGGTAGATTAATTTTTAGGCAATTGAATGCACCTGTACACCTGCCGGATAATCCTCCACAGGCATACAGTGTATAGATATAGGAAATCTACACACCCCTGTTACAATACCAGGTTTTCTGATGTAAAAGAACGAGACCACTATAAATCATTTCCACCTTTAATGTGACCTATAACCTGTACAATTCAATTCAAGCCTGTCTCAGGTTTGACGGGCGTCTTCTCCAGACTGTATGTTTCAACTCCTTCCACAGATGTTCAATAGGATTTAGATCGGGGATCACAGAAGGCCATTTGAGAAAACTCCAGTGTTTTGTTCTCAGCCATTCTTGGGTGTTTTTAGCTGTGTGTTTTGGGTCATTATCCTGCTTGAGGACTCATGGCTTTTGACGGAGACCAAGTTTTCTTACACTGAGCAGCGCATTTTGCTCTAGAATGCCTTCATAGTCTCAAGATTTAATTCTACCTTCCACAGATTCAAAATACCCTGTGCTAGAAGGAGCAAAGTAGCCCTAGAACATAACCGAGCCTCCTCCATGTTTCACAATGGTTACAGTGTTCTTTTCTTTCTATGCTTCAGTTTTGCATCTGTGAACACAAAGCTGAAGTGACTTGCCAAAAAGCTCCAATTTTGTCTCATCTGTACAAAGGACATGCTCCCTCAATATGCATTTTGGCAAATTCATCACACGTTTTTAATGATTTGCTTTCAACAGTGGCATCCTCTTCAATCATATCCCACTTTGGCTCACAGCAACAAATGGTGTGATCTGACACTGATGTACCTTGACCTTGGAGTTCACCTCTAGTCTCTTTAGAAGTTGTTCTGGGCTCTTTGGTTACCATTCATATCATCCGTCTCTTCAATTTGTTATCAATTTTCCCCTTGAGGCCACATCCAGGGAGGTTGGTGACAGTCCTGTGGACCTTAAACTTCTGAATAATGTGTGCAACTGTAATCACAGGAACATCAGGGTGCTTAAAGATGGTCTTATAGCCTTTACCTTTAAAATGCTTGTAATTTTCTTTCTGATCTCCACAGACAGCTCTCTCCTTAGCTTTACGTGGTCCACTTTTAATGTAGCACACCATGATACCAAACAGCACGGTGAGTGTTTTTATTTACCCTTTAAATAGACAGATTGGCTGATTACAAGTTTGAAGACACCTGTCATGCTAATTACAGGACGCACGTCAGCTTTACATGTCCCCATAGTCAAATCATTTTTAATCTTAACTGCAGGTACCATCATTTTTGTCCAGGCCAGTTTCATTAGTTCCTTTTTTGAAAATAATTCTGCTAAACCACAATTCAAAACCAATGTCTGATTTTAATTAGTTAATTTTCACAAAGTTTTTATTCATTATTACTTTTGTCGGGCAGCATGGTAGTGTGGTGGTTAGCGCTGCTGCCTCACAGCAAGAGGGTCTGGGTTTGAATTTAACAGCAGGCTGGCTGAGGACCCACTGTGTGGAGTTTGCGTGTTCTCGCCGTGCTTGTGTGGGTTCTCTGTGGATTCTACGGCTTCCTCCCACAGTCCAAAGACATGCAAAGGGTTTAGGTTAATTGGCGATTCTAAACTGACCATATGACAGCTGGGATAGGCTCCAGCATTGGCTGAATTGGATAAGCAGAAGAAGAAGATGATATCACTTTTGTCAGTTTCAAGTGATTTCAGTTTCCTTCACTGAAGGGTACCAACAATTTTGTCCACATGTGTAAACAAACAGCCGCATTACATCTTCACCACATACACATACTAGTATTACCACAGCCGGTTCATTTTTTTAAAAGTCATTTACTTCCATGGACATCTAAATTTTGTCCCATTTACTCAAAGGTAAACTTAATGTGTTGAACTGTTACGACCATCACCTCTCTGTCCATGATGTCAGCATTATAAGCTAAGGGAGATAGTGAGTTTGAGTCTCCACTGAGTGATTCCTTTTTCCCTTCACATTCTTAAGAATGAATCTTAGTTACTGTAAAAACCACACAAACACATGAGACACAACAGAATTGATCACAGGGATACAAGCCTGTATGTTCTAGTTTTGTAGGGTATACATGTATAAAAGTCACTGGATTCATAAGAGGAATCACACAAAGATAAGGATACATATTGGTTTGTTTTAGTCCTGAATAATAAAATTTAATGGAAGTCAAGGGAAAGATTTCAGAAATAAGATACATTTTTGTGTTTGTGGTCTAATGTTGTAAGAAATTAGATAGGCGTTTGTGCACTTTTAAGATGATAAAAATGAATTAAAGGCCGTGCACAGACCTCACAAAGTCAGAGGATGTGTGTTTAGATACTGAAGGCTCAAAATTAATGGAAGTCAGTGGAGAGACCATGCAATATCAGATGCAGTCTGTTCTGACCGTGCGCTATGAGAATGAATGGGAGTCCTCGTGATTTATGTTGTGTACATTAGTTTTGTAGGATGAATGGAAGTCATTAGAGAAACCTCTGAAAGAAAGCTTTATTCATTTAGTTTTATTCTAATTGATGAAGTGATATTAGAAAATAACTATTGAATACAAACCATCTCTTGTTTGAACATCTAAAAAAGATGTGCAGGCAACATTCGAGAAGTACCTCAAACTGACATCCAGGTAATGTTTCAGATGCTGGTTCAACTTTCATTTTGGAGCTATTTTTCAACCTGACAAGACGTCGAGAAAATGGCTGGTCGTTATTCAACCTTGAAATGTTTTCCAGGTTTCTCTGTACTATTTACCTTGAAGGGTGGATATAAAAGCAAAACATGTTTATAGTCATTTCACTGTCCAAAATCTGGCACTTCATAGAAAGTTATTACTTTTGTTGGATTTAAACAAAAGGGCAACATAAATAATTAACAAACAGAAAAATTATAAAAAGGCCAGAATATGAATTTAGTGCTTGATAGCACGCCAGAAGTCAAACTGATGAAACTCAGTGTCCAAACAGGACAACTGGTGGGACTGTGACCCAATGTTCTGCGTCCCTCTGTCCAAAACAGCTCATGTAAAGTGGAACCGAAAACCTGTATAAACAGGTCTCTGCGACAGAAAATGCCACATCTCCATTCCGCCATAAACAAATGTCTAAGAATTACCATAGAAACTGGTCATTTCACTGATTCGCCGCTCTGCACTGGTGCAGGACGTCTGTGGGGAAATCATGCACAACATTTACTGACAGCGCTGCCTTGCCGCTTCCTCCTTTCAGTTTTATGGCTTGTGCCATTATGCCAAGCAGACTGATGAATCTGGAGATGGCAGTGCACTGAGGAGGTAGCTGCTGGGATTGAATAATGTGTAGTTATTTCACCGTCAGTTTAGATGGCAGCAGGTAGAGTTAGAGGAGAAACTGAAGCAGAAAATCAAATAGAAAGTTGCTTCATGACCCTGCGGAGTAAGAAAGTACACAGGAACTTTCTAAGAGTTCTTACCTAAGTCTAAAGTTGGTGTTAGCATGCATGTATGCATGTATTTGAGGTCTGTACAAGCAAGTCGTAATGTCGTTTGACCCTAACTGTTCTGTTAGATATGAAGTGGACACACTAATTTCTAGCTCTATACTTCTGTTTGTGGATACTAGAGTAGCTTTGATGAATCCTTGTTTATCTTATACTTGGCTTTGGGGCCTCTCCTCAGTTCTATTTGAAACCAGCTGCTTTAGCTCCTCTCTGTTAAAGCCATCTCTCTTCCTGTTGGCTGCCCCTCACAAACAGGAGGTTTGAACAGGAGGTGGGTGGGGCTTCTGCGCCTGAGATAACCATATTAGGGAATTCTGCTATCCATGGACATCATATGGATCCAAGACTAGAAAAAATGTGTAAAACTTTGAGTTTGAGTTTCTGTTTTAGTTTTATTATACTATGGCACCCGGAGAGCACACCCCGCAACCCTGAACTGGATAAATGGAAGATAATGAATGAATGAATGAATGAATGAACGAATATATGTACTATGGCTTTAAGTTTAGACTTTTTGATTCAGGATTTGATTTCTCTATTATTCTAGTATAGTTTGAATTTCATTTCTGGAAACATTACTGAGCTTTTGATTCATGTTTATGCTTTATGTTATTCCAGTTTTTAGGATTCTGTGTTTTTGGGTTACACATTCTCCCTCAGTGTTTCCCTGTGTGTTCTTCTCCAGTCTTGTTACTTATTACTTTGTCCTTCCATGATTCCCCTATGAATTAGCTCATTCGTGTTTATCAAGTCCGTCATGTATCAATTACAGTGCATCCAGAAAGTATTCACAGTGCTTCACTTTTTCCACATTTTGTTGTGTTACAGCCTTATTCCAAAATAGATTAAATTCTTTCTTTCCTTCAAAATTCAACACACAACACCCCATTATGACAATGTGAAAAAAAGTTTATTTGAAATGTTTGCAAATTTAAAAATGAAAAGTCAAGAAATCACATGTGCATCAGTATTCACAGCCTTTTCCGTGAAGCTCAAAATTGAGCTCAGGTGCATCCTAACTCCACTGATCAGACTTGAGATGTTTCTACAGCTCAATTGGAGTCCACCTGTGGTGAATTCAGTTGATTGGACATGATTTAGAAAGACACACACCTGTCTATATAAGGTCCCACAGTTGACAGTGCATGTCAGAGCAGAAAACAAGCATGAAGTCAAAGGAATTGTTTGTAGACCTCCAAGACAGGATTGTCTCAAGGCACAAATTTGGGGAAGGGTACAGAAAAAATTTCTGCTGCTTTGAAGATCTCAATGAGCACATTTGTCTCCACCATCCATAAATGGAAATTTGGAACAACCAGGACGCTTCCAAGAGCTGGTTGGGGGTGGGGAGAAGGGCCTTAGTCAGGAAGGTGACCAAGGACCCGATGGTCACTCTGTCATAGCTCCAGCATTCCTCTGTGGAGAGAGGAGAACCTTCCAGAAGGATAACTATCTCTGTAGCAATCCACCAATCAGGCCTGTATAGTAGAGTGGCCAGAAGGAAGCGACTCCTTAGTAAAAGGCACATGGCAGTCTGCCTGGAGTTTTTATCTTGATATGAGTTTTGCTTCATCCCTGCCTATTTTGGCCATCTCCACCTGTTGCTTGTTCCCCACCTGTCTCTGCTTCTAACTACATCTTTGACATGTAAAGCAGTACTGCAGCACCGGGACCCACAAAAGCTGTCTGCCCAGTCTATTTATACAGCCAAGAGTCACGAGAAGCTAATATGAAGACCTAGTAAAGGAACAGATCATCCCGACATCAAATGCACATATACTCAACAGCTACTTCATAAATGCATCCATATAGGTATACGCATAGCTGATCAGCTAATCACACAACAATAATTCAATGCATTCAGGCACATTCACATGGTCAGAATGACCTGCTGAAGTTCAAATCAAGCAAAATGGAAAAAGCTAATTTAAGTGACTGAACATGACATAGTAGTTGTTGCCACATAGTCTGGTCTGAGTATTTCAAAAACTGCTGATCTACTGCGATTTTCCCACACAACCATCTGCAAAGTTTACAGAGAATCGTCTGAAAAAGAAAAAATATTCAGTGAGCAGCAGCTCTCTGGGAAAAAAATGCCTGGTTGAGGCCAGAAGTCAAAGGTGAATGGCCAGCCTGCTTCGAGGTGATAGGAAGGCAACAGTAACTCAAATAACCACTTGTTACAACCAAGGTATTCAGAAGAGCCTCTAGGAAATGCACATTGAAGGTCTAGTGAGTCTTGATTTCTGTTGTGACATTAAGATGGTGTGTATTAAAAAAA
>VUQH01064454.1:0-18360 GCA_015106775.1 Etroplus canarensis
TCGGTGGGGTGGGGGGGGGGGGGGGGGGGGGGGGGGGGGGACTTCAGTCAGCATTTCTAAAATTCTAGCTACATCCCTGGACTGACTATCAGTCAGAAAGTGGGTCGTCATCAGAGAGCCCGAATGCTGCTCTGGAGCTCTCCTGGTGTCCGCCGGGTGCCTGACCGCAGCATGAGCCTGTGAGCACGGCAGCGTGTGGGTGTTGAGCCGAAGCGAGGCCGATTCTGCCTTCATCCTCATCCTCATCCTCAGCAGCCGCAGCAGCAGCAGCAGCAGCGCCCCTCCCTCTGCTCCATCCACCCCGCTGAAGGACGCTGAGACTCACCATCGCTCATTCTCACCGTCTGCTGCTGCCGAGGCGGAGGAGATCTGCTTCTTGCTGTCCATCCTCCGCGGATGAGGGGATGATGATCAGGCTCGGCTCGTTTTAGCTGATGTGCGCCGCGGACGGGTCGGAGCCGCTGGAGGAATCCGAGTGATCAGTACCGACAAGCACACGAGGCTCGGTGTTTTCTGCGTGAGTAAATCACAGTACTGCATGCCCTGCAGCTGTAAAGCCTAACACATCTACTTGTAGCAGATGCAGTTTCTAAATGCGACTTTAAAGTCATTTTTGCTGTGATGTAATTACATTCTTTATGTTCTTTCAGCCTTAAATAGTCAAATGTGTGAATAAAAACTTCAGGGTGCAAAATGCATCAAAACAACACTGAGGCCATGACCTCTGTTTGCTCACTGTAACCACATCTGGCAGCCCATTCCTGTCAACACAGATGTACCCTCTTGGACTGACTATTGGACCTTTAAGTAGGTGTGTGTACATATTCAACAGCCACTAAAGGTACCGGCTCACCAGCCACATCATTAGATACACCTTGCTAGAATCTGGTTGGACCGCATTTTGCCTTCAGAGCTGAATTAATTACCTCCACAGAAGGGGTTTTGTTTTTGTCGGTGTTGGTTTGTCTGTTTGTCTGTTTGTGCGCAAAATAACTCAAAAAGTTATGAATGGATTTGGCTGATTTTTTTTTTTTTTATGGATTCGGCTTCATAAAAGGAAGAGGTGATTACATTTTGTGAAGAATCGGGTGATGGGATCAATAATGAAGTAATAGTGATATCAGTGAGATTCAGTATTGATCATGTCATGGACATCAAAGGCACTATGATGATCATGCCTTTGATGTTGTTGCCTTTGATGATCATGCTTGGGGGAGGTCTGCGCTCTATGAGTGCTTTTCTAGTTCTTCATGGCACGGATTCAGCAAGGTGCTGGGAACATTCCTCAGAGATTTTGGTCCATATTGACACAACAGCATCGCACACTTGCTGCAGATTAGTCACCCGCACATCCACGGTGAGAACCTCCTGTTTCACTACATCCCACAGGCGCTCTGTTGGTTTGCGATCAGGTAGCTGTGGAGACCGTTTGAGTGCGGTGGACTCATTGTCAAGTTCAAGAAATCCGTTTGAGGTGATTTGAGCTTTGCGACATGGTGTGTTCAGTTGGTACTATGGGGGCCCAAAGTGTGCCAAGACAATATCCCCCACACTGTTACACCAGCAGAAGCCTGAACCACTGATACAAGGCAGGATGGATCCGTGTTTTCATGTTGTTTGCGCTAAAGTCTGACCCTTCCATCTGAATGTTGCAGCAGAAATCAAGACCCATCAGACCAGGCAACATTTTTCCAGTCTTCTGTTGTCTGATCTTGGTGAGCCCGTATGAAGTGGGGTCTCAGTTTCCTGTTCACAGCTGCCAAGGAGTGACACCGGGTGTGCTCTTTTGCTGCTGTAGCCCATTTGCTTCAAGGTTTAGCCTGTTGCGTGTTCTGAGATGCTCTTCTACACGCCTTGGTCATAATGAGTGGTTGTTTGACCTACTTGGTTGTTGGCCTTTCCTGCCGGCTTGAAGCGACGTGGCCCTTTTACTCTGACCTCTGGCATCAAAGCGGCATTTTCACCCAGAGAACTGCCGCTCGTCTCTTTTTCAGAGCATTCCCTTTAAAGCCTAGACATGGTTGTGCGTAGTGGTGGGACTCACCGGAGACCCCACAATATGATAATATCAAAATACTTTGCTCACGATACAATGTCACTGCAACATGCTGAGTGTTGCAATAACATATATTGCAATATACGGCAATTTATTACTTTTTCAAATGCAAATTATGTCCCTAAACTAAACTTTGTCAGTACTTGTTTTATCTAATAAGATAAAGTTCTCAGTCTCACTTCAGTCATTTTTATTGCTTCAAAATGGAATTATCAATCAGACAGACTGACCTACAATACATTAACTTTGGTTCTGAATAACAAAATTGTACATTTTAAACATGTTACTTCCAGAGTTGTTAGATGAATCTGTTTTGAATGGATATCAGCTGAGCTGTATACGAGAAAACTCAAAAACAAGTCAATGTTTATATACATTCACTGGCCACTTCATTAGGTACATGTTGCTAGTACTGACTTGGACTTTCTTCAGCCTTTAGAACAGCCTTAATTCCTTGTGGCATAGATTTAACAAGGTGCTGGGAAACTTGCCTCAGAGAATTTTTTTACTGTCATAAATGACAAGCTTAACTGAACTGCTGAGTGGTGCAACTTGTACGAGTAAATTTGTGCAGCCCCTCCAGGAACTGAGGATTTTGAAAATAGATGTAGAGTATATAGTTGCACTGAAAAAGCAATTGGTTTTTGTTATTTTATTAGTAAAAAGTTCAGTATTTGGTATCCCCCTATTGGTACAGTATTGTCAGGCAAAATATTGCGATACTGTGCTGTATCGATTTTCCCTCTGTGGATCAGCAGCTTCTGAAATGCTCAGATCAGTGATTCTGGAAGCAACAGTCCAACCTTCAGAGTCACTTCTGGTGCTTGGTTTGACCTTCAGCAGGTCATCTTGACCAAGTCTACATGCCTAATAAAGTGGCCAATGAATATCTGTTTCCATGCAGTACAATGGTTATACATTTGTTTTAGATTCTAAAGGTGTGATATCAGGACACATTGTGTGTTTTGCCACATGTCATAAGAAACTAGGTAAAATTTGAATTTAATTTAGATTTTAAGGTTTTTGTGTTTCCTTATTTATTAAAATGACATCTAAAGCATTTAACACATTCTGACCAGTTTCATTCAGTGTCTGTCTTGCCTATGTGTGACACAGTGATGTAGATGTTGGCGCTGCCGCCTTTCACCTTCTAGTGGCCTTTGTTCTCCCTGAGGTTGGTGGTCCTGTTGGTGGGTGCAGAGACATTCATGTTAGGCTAAGTGGTGATTCCAAGTTGGCTATAGATGCAGATGTGTGATCGTTTAGGTTTTGAGTGGTCAGTGGGGTCCATTTTCAAGTGTATTATTTGGTAACCAATATTGTTCCCTTTTTATGAGAGGCTTATTCTTGTGTTAAAGTACAAAACTCTCACTAGAGCCTCACAACTGGTCTCCTAAAGCATTATACTCCTAAAGGCTTTCTGAAAGTGTGGTGTAGGCCTCCAGCCTGCTCCTGTCTGACTCATGTCCACATATTAACGTGCAGTTTGTGCTCATTTGTCACCGCTCTCAATTCAGATGAGTAAATTTGGGTGACCTGATTTTTAAGGTGTGTGGTGGTGGTGGGGGGGGGGAAGACTCAGTAAGAGTGAAGTCTCTCGTTTGGTCAGGCTGCAGCAGCTTCATGCCCTTGTGTGAAATCGGTGTAGGGACGTGGATTAGACTTCACTCTCCAAATAAGCCCAAACTTACGCAACAGACTAGACAACAAAAAAAAAAAGTCTAAAATTAGAAAGGTACACACAGACACATGGGCAGCTGTTTTAATCCAGAAACAGGGAAGGGGAAGAAGATTAATTCTGTCCGTTAGGCTATGTTACTTACATAACAGAAATGTTTGGGAAAGATTAACACATATCCTTAGTGATACAACTAATCCATTCATATCCACTCCCGTGTTGGACAGTTGATTTATCATTGAACCCATTTAGCACACATACAGTACATTTCGAATATTAAGTGTTTCATGTGGTTTCCAGGTGTGCCTTATATGGATTATATCACCCAAACGCAGCAACCGTTGTAACTGCAACTGGCGGTTTTTAGCGTCCACAGTTCACAAGAATCGTTAATCCTCCTACAGCAGCGGTCAGAATTTAATCAAACGTACACAAAATGATCGCCTAAAGGGTCTTCAGCCAAACTGTGGTCAAGGTCAAGGTCATATTTGTCTTTTTTCTGGGGCATTTTTCTGTTTTCACAGGAGTTGCTACTTCTCTGAGAGTATTGGTCAGATCTTAGTGAAGCGTGCACATAGTGATCACCATAATATTGTGTGACCCACCCAGGACTTTTTTTCTGGAGGGGGTGGTAATACGGCATTGACAGCAAATATTGATATCTTATTATATAAAGTGTAAGTAAAAAATGAACTTTTTTGTACCAGTTGGCATTTTCCTTGAAAATTAATTGCATTATAAATATGACTGTGGCTGCTCCCTTGTATTTTTCCTAAGGGGTCGCCACAGCAGATTAATCCATCCCTCCATCTTCTACTGCTTTTCTGGGGGTCCGGGTCACAAAGGCAGCAGTTCAAGCAGAGAAGCCCAAGTTTTCCTCTCCCCAGCCACCTCCTCCAGCTCTTCAGAGGGGACACCAAGGCCATTCCCAGGCCAGCTGGGAGACATAGTCTCTCCAGCGTGTCCTGGGTCTGTCCCGGGGTCTCCTCCGAAGGTCATATATGAATAAGACTAAGAGCGGTCCAATGGATCCACAATGAGCTAAAGAAAAACAGGGATTTCGTGTACATTGCCCGGTTGGCCAGGCCTGGGGGAGGGGCTTGACGGCAAGCGCCTGGTGGCCAGGTTCACCACCCACAGGCGGGGATCATGGGGGTCTGGTGCAATGTGGATTAGGTGGCAGACCAAGGCAGAGACCTTGGTGGTCCAATCCCTGGTTGGCTAAACTGGCAGATTAATCCACATTGGTAATTTAGCACAGGTTTTTACACCAGATGCCCTTCCTGACGCAACCCTCCACGGTGAGAGGGGCTCGTGTCCCCACCAGGATTCGAATCAGGGGCCTTTTGTCTGTAAGTCAGATGTGTAAATCACTACACTATGGGGACACTGCTTGCTCTGTAAATGCACTTCCAAAATATAAAATTTTCTATTTGCTCAAAGTCTCACCTGGTGATGAAAACAAGCACTTCGAAAGTGTCACCTTTAGATTAGACATTTTATCAGCTAAACAAGTTTCATTCATACTATAGTTTAAAACTGCATGACCCCGTTGAGCTACTAGTGGTTTACTGCTGTCCTTCTCTGTCTTTGAGATGTCCTTGAGCTGGTTTCATCTTTCACACAGACTGTAGGATTTCTAAATGCAGGCTGAGCAGGAGGACGGAGCAGAGCAGCTCAGGTCACCCGTGACTGTGTAATAAATGTTTTCACATTTTTGTTTCATAATCTCTCAAGCCAACGGATCAGGTTTTATTCTTTGGATTATTAGATTCTCCTGCAGACACACCCTTTCACAGAGCATCCATTCCCTAAGTAAACCCCCAGCCCCCCTGTAGTGTGCTCCGTGAACTCCATAATGCCTTAGGGTGGGTGAGACTTGAGTGCTGAGCTCAGCGGGATCCGGCAGGGTGTGGACAGACTGGATTTCCAGCACCACATTGGTAGAGGCGTGGCTCACTCTCACTGCTGTTAAATTCACTCCACCAGTGCTGACAAGGAAAGGACTCAGCTCAGCATCTTTTACAAACACATATAATGTGTTACAGCTGCTGTCAGTGTCTTAGAGTGATACAACAAGGGCGTCTTTTTTTGAGCTGCCATTTTGCCCCGATTCAACAGTTTCAGGCAAATAGAGACCACTTTTCCATGCCCCCTCAAAAGACCACAAGACATTGCAGCCTACAAATTGCACTTCTACCTACATGTTATCATCAGCACCAGGCAAGTTACAAGCTGTTGCAAAAAGACAGCCTGATGTAGGAAGTCAGAAGAAGTAGGGCAGCTGACAGCTATAATATGGTGCTAAAACAATTGGTTGAATAATTAGTAAGTAAAAGGAGGAGAAGATTAACGAGCAACAAACATATTGACTAAACAGTGTGTCATCTTCTAAAAGTCATATTGCAGCAGTGGACAGAAATAGATTTTCTTTTGAAGGTTATTCTGTTAAAAAGCAAGACAGAGTACATGTGTGTGAATGAGAGGGAGGCAGGTGGATGGTGAAGATGCAGGAAGCAGAGGTCATGAAGGTGGATGAGTTTAAATACCTACTGTAAGGTCAACCATCCAAACTAACCCACAGTGAACAAGAGAGGTGAAGAAGAAGAGTGCAGGCAGGGTGGAGTGGGTGGAGACGAGCGTCAGGGGCGCTTTGTGACAGAAGGATAGCGGTGAGAGTGAAAGGGAAGGTTTGAGATCTGCTGTGATGTATGGTTCAGAGACGGTGGCACTGACATAAAGACAGGAGGTGGCAGAGCTGAAGATGCTGAAATTTTCAGAGGGAGTGAAAAAAAGTAAAGGTCTCAAAATGACATCGCAGTCATTTTCTTACTCTTTTCTTTTCAAAGGCAAAACAAACTTTAAGGGGACAGCCCCCCCCTTCTAAAATGTACCTTTAGCTGCTCCCTTGTATTCTCACCACACCACACCACATTGATAATTTGGCAGAGCAGGGCTTTTGTCCCCACCTGGAATTGAACCAGGGACCTTTTGCTTGTAAGGCAAATGTGTAAACCATTACAATACAGGAACACTGGTATTTTTTCACTTTCTAGTTTATCAATTTAGACTTGATGTGCGTTATCGCAGCTTTGGAAATCTGCCTTGTCTTGGATATAATGGAACTAAATGGCACTTGCATCATGGCGCACAAAGAACCAAAAAATAAATACATTTGAAAAACTAGTAGGTTTGCGCAGGAACTATTTTGTTTCGACTGACTACACCCGCCAGCTAAGAAACGCGTACAGCTACTGTAGGTAAAGCTCAGCTGAGCGAGGCTGCCATTAATGTTTACATCCTGTCACACCCCCGCAAGCATGACCCTCTCATCGTGGGTAGGTGGATGCTTCCATAGCAATATGGTTGATGGTTGCAGTAGGGTAGAAGAAAAATGTTCCTACAGCTTGTTACACAGAATACACAGATAAGGTAGGGAAGTCTGAAAATAATACTATTCTTTACCTCCTTCAAATGAGTGCATCCTTCTAACCAAGCACGACAGAAACGCTCATTTAATCAGCCTTAAGTTGCTCTCACATTGTTGTGTTTTTAAATGATGCCCGAATGAGAACAATGCAGTTATCAAATTATGATTTTTTGGAATATAATAATAAAAAACTATTAAATTGCAAAAGGCAGTGAGCTCGATTCATTAGAATGTCACCAGCAGTATTAGATAACAGGGACACAGGGGGTGTCTATGCTCTTTTTTATGCTTAGAAAAGGGATTTAACAGTTTAGTTGTCGGTTGCGTCCATCCGTTTTCTTAACGGCTTATCCAAATTAGGGTTGTGTGCTGGCTGGAGGGTGAGAGGCTTTTGGACTGTGGACAGAAACTCATGCAGGCACAGAGAGATGATGCACAAAGAGGCCCTTGTCTCAAGCCTGAAACAACATAAGCTGCACCTCGAGCACCGTACAAAATTCTTGAGCCACCCCACATTTCTTATTCTTCCTCCATGGAGCCAGACATACTTGTCATATTTTAAGTGGTCTTGACCAGTGGTTCTCCAGGATTTCTGAAGGTCTTCCACAGTTTTTCTTTTGACGTAGGCTGATTTTTTTTTTTTTTTTTTGCTCATTTTTGGTCCAGCGGCACCAACATGGTGTGCAGTGTGTCCTTAAAAATGAGAGGAAACTGAACAAGTGAAGGACAAAAGAAGAAGTGGCAGACCTAAAAAATATCTACAGCGGATGAGCAGTATCTGAAAGTCATGTTCTTAAGAAACAGGACAAAAATCCAGCAAAGACCTGACACAGGACCTAAGAGATACATCTGGACCCTCAGTTGATCCATCTACTTTTTACTGAAGCCTCATCAGAAAGGGTCTCAGTGGAAGGGTGACTGTCAAGAAGATATTCTTAATGAAGGGAAATTGGGAGAAAAGTCTGAGGTATGCCAAACTACTCAAGAACTGGATTGAAAATCAGTGGCAACAGGTCTTATGGAGTCATTAATCCAAATGTGAAAGTTTTAGTTAAAATTTATCGTCAGTATGTACAGAAAAGGTGATTTGAAGATGGTTTGATCCACAATGTAATACCATCTGGAAAGCATCTGATTGACAGCGGCTTCGTTTTTCAGCAGTGGCTAGCACACTGCCAATGCAGTATAAGCCTGCCTGGATAGAAAAACACACATGGACCCCTACATTATTGAAGAAGTGTGTTATCATGCTGACAGAGAACGGAACAAAAAGGTAGCCAACATCCAAAGAATTGCTTAGGAGTGTCCTTCAAGAAGCCTGGAGAACTATTCTTGAAGACTACTTAAAGAAATGACGAGAAAGCTTGGCTAAGAGAGTTCAGGCTGCGTTAAAGAATAAAGGTGCTCATACTAGATACTGACCTTCAAGGTCATTACAACTGTAAAAGCTGTAAAAGCATAAATTTGCTTTATGTACTGTATTTACATATATTTTTGCAAATTTCCATAAATTGTTACACATTTCTCATGTTCCTAGCAACATATATAGAAATGAGGGGTTTCTCAAGACTTTTGCACAGTACTGTAGGTCTGTGCCAGTGTCCCCGTAGTGTAGTGGTTTACACATTCGCCTTACAAGCAAAAGATCCCTGGTTTGATTTCAGATTCCCACTCACCATGGAGGACTGCACCTGAAGGGCAAATTACCAATGTGGATTAATCCGCTGTGGCGACCCCTCGGGACAATACAAGGTTGAAGGTTATTCTCACTGTAGGTCACTGTAGGTCAGCTGTTCTGACTTTCTTTTAAATCCCCAGCATCCATGTGTCTAGTCCCCCACCACCACAATCGATTGGTAATTTTCACAGCTGAATGAGTATTTGTTTTCAAATATTTGATTACATAGTCAAATTTAGAATACTCATTTACAGGCCTAGCCCTGACAGGAATTAAAGCCTCACCTTTGCTGTTCAAAAGGCCTACTTAGCCTACTTAGAAAACTTTAAGCTGTTTCCTCAATTTTATATACGTATAATACTTACTCTTATTGTTTTTTTTTAATAAGCCGCACTGAACTGTTTACTACAGTCCACGCTTGCTACCACAAATCAGTATGTTGCTTTTATTGTCCAATATCCGTTATATGTTGACTTGGCTATCGTCTCCTTGTCCTGAAATATTGGTGCATCCATATTTAAAATGCCAAATCCCACATTGGACTCTTGATCTGCAATGACCATGCAATGAAGCCTTAAATTAAGTCCCTTCTCTGGCCAACACTCAGATACCAGCAGTGCATTTTCAAACTTGTGTGGTTAGTCGAGTAGAAACGGACTCTGGCTCATTTTCCTCCTTAGAAGGATTTTGTTTTTTTAGTCAGATCTGATTTACACTTTCAGCAGGAACCAGTGGTCTTGGAAGCATGGCTGCTATTTTTAGATCACCCTCTAGCAAATCTTTCCTGCTGTCTTTAGCTGAAGAACCCACAGTTTCCTCAGGTGAGGAGTGAGACCAGAAGACCCTGTGTTGTGTGGGGGACGGCTGAATTTGAATCAGCTGAGATCTGGGATTTTAACAGCCCTGATCATGAAACTTTTTGATCTCTCCTGATGTTGCATTCTTGAATATAGCCAAATTATATTTTACTACATATCTTTGGTTAGAACTACATTGAGATTGATATGTTCGAAGTCAAGTGCCTTTTAATATCATGAAGACAACAACAGTACTTTATTTCCCTCGAGGCTTGCCTGGATACTGCAAAAGCAGCAGGTACAAATCAAGTACTCTTCACGGTTATGTCCCTCTGAGGAAATGAACATGGGATAGCTGTTTTATAACTCTCGGTCCCTGCTGCTTTGAGTCATGATTCACTTAAAACGTAATTCTCTGTAGTTACAGCAGCACGTCTGTGCACTCGCCTCATCTTGTGATCTGTACTGTGTGATGGATGAGAACAGTGGCTGAACAGTCAGAATGATCGCTCCTGCTTCAGTTCGTTGGTGCGACACTGTGAACAGTTCCATGTAAAACTGCTTCTAAAAAGCAGTTTGGGAGCTGATTCTTATCTGAGCTGTTCTTGCATTTGGCTGCACACGACCTCAGTGTGAGCTGGAGGTCACTGGTCATACTACCATCAAATTACCAGAAATAATAATCTGATCGCTTTAACACTTCAAATGTGTTTACATCGCTAGCAGTCCAGAGTTTCCTAATACCTTAACACTGTATGATAAAAGTATTAGGCCACCTACACTTTACACTTACAGGAGCTTTGATGGCATCCTATTCTAAATCCGGAATTTGTGAGGTAAAACCTGATGTCGGACAAGAGGGCCTGGCTTGCAGGCTCCATTCTTGTTCATCCCAAAGGCGTTGGATGGGGTTGAGGTCAGGACTGTGTGCAAGCCAGTCAAGCTCTTCCACACCACACTCATCCAACCATGCCTTTATGGAACTTGTTTTGTGCACTGGAGCACAGTCATGCTGGAAAAGAAAAGGCCCTTCCCTAAGCTGTCCCCACAAAGTTGGAAGCTTAGAATTGTCCAAAAAAATGTCTTAAGCTGAAGCATTAAGATTTCCCTTCACTGCGACTAAGGAGCCTCAGTCAACTTCAGATAACCAGTCATATACCATTACCTCTCCTCCACCAAACTTGACAGTTGGCGCAATGCAGTCAGGCAGGTAACATTCTTCTGGCATTCACCAAATCCAGACTCATCTGACTGCTAGTTAGAGTAGCGTGATTCGTCACTCCCCAGAACATGTTTCCACTGCCATTGGCGGCATGATTTACACCACTCCATCTGATGCTTGGTATTGTGCTTGGTAAGTCTTGCATGCAGCTGCTCGGCCACAGAAATCCACGCCATGAAACTCACTGCACGTAGTTTCTGTGCTGATGGTAATAAAAGAGGAGGTTGGTAGCTCTGCAGTTATTGAGTCAGCAGTGTGTTAGCGACTTTTGTGCACTATGTGCCTTAGCACTTGGCAACCCGCTTTAACCACATCAATTCGGGACGTGGTTCCTAATAGCTTCCACTTTGCAATAAAACAACTTACAGCTGATGGTGGAACATCAAGGGGGGATGAAATTTCACAAAGTGACTTGTTACAGTGGTGGCATCCTACTTCAGTACCCTGCTGGAATTCAGTGAGCTCTTTAGAACGACCCGTTCTTTCACTAATGTTTGTAAAGGCAGACTGCATGGCTGGGGGCTTGATTTTATACCCCTGTAGCAATGGCATTGAATGGAACGCCTGAATTCTGTGATTAAGAGGTGTGGCCCGATACATTTGACCATATCAGCACTGCTGTATTAAACACAAGCATTTGTAGACCGAGCACCTCTCCTACATAACCATTATGAGCTTATTACTTTTGACCGTGATAGAGTTTCTAGACTAAAAAACAATGAGAACCGCTTTTCATGAAGTAATCATTACAACGCGATAAAACCTGAACTCATTATATTCCCATTCATTCCTCTCTCACTCTCTGACCAGTCATAACAAAGGCAGCTTATTGCTTTTGTTACAGAGGGACAGCATCATCTATCATGGCGCTCCCGAAAATGAACCAGCTTGTAGAGTAGGCTATAAACATAAGCTGCTTGACAGCCGAAGACCTTCTCCACAAAAGCAGCTTTTAATTGGGTTGTTTATGAGAGCTTCGGAGGGCGGAAATGTCTGAAGGCTCAAACTTTATTGAAAATGCGTCTTTTGAAATCTTTGTGAACTCCTCGTGGATATTCTGAATAATATGGAGTCCACGTTCTCACAGCAGAATAAGGCTGTATGCGTCACCAGGGCTTTTTCTTCCCCATCTTTGCAATGGAAATGCTGAACTGCCACAGGCAATAGTTTCCTGTTTTATTTTTAACCACCGTGGTTAGGCCGTAGCAAAATCCTGCCATGTGGAGGCGCACAGAGTGACATATATGGGGCACGGTCTACTTTCACGAGTAAACATGCACAAACACACAGCTGACATCCTTCTTAGGTGGCATTTTAGCACATGAAACTGTGGCCCTCAGCTTGGCAGTGATTTGGCAGAAAATGTGCCGCTTCCTGCGAGGATGATAGCAGATGCAAAGCGATTCCCATAATGCACCAGAGACAGGAGTATGTGTAGGCTGGCTCTGCTTTGGATTTATTCGTCAATGCTGGAAGCACCCACTCACTATCGGACATCGCACTCAGATTTTTAAGTGTGTGGGGGGGGGAAAGCTTTACTTCTGCAAAAACAACTTGCTAGAAGATTTTGCAGCACAGGGGTTGCGTGTATAAACTACATGCTCACACAAGAGACTGTGCAGAAGTTCATTAAATATGGATAGTTTCAGAAAGCATTGGCAGAGTGCAGCAAGATGTTGAATTGATTTGAGGACCATCAAAGAGAAAATCGCACATGAAGAAGAAACAGAAGTAAAAGAAAAAATCAACACAGCTGAAACCAGTTTGCAGCTGATGTTACAGTGGCTTGCATTTTTCCTATTTTTTTAACATTACAATCATTATTTTATGTAATGGACCTACACAAAATAGTCCACACTGGTGAAGTGAAATTAATTTTTAAAAAGTATCTAATGAATAAAAATCCGAAAAGTGGTGCGTGCATGTGTATTCATCCCCTCTGCTATGCAGCCCCGAAATGAAATCTTACCTTCAGAAGTCACAGAATTAGTTAAATTAGGTCCACCTGTGTACAATCTGTGTCACATGATCTAAATATATAAAGGCCCCAGAGTTTGCAACATCACTAATCAAGAGGCACCACCGAGCAAGACACACCATGAAGAACAAGGAGCTTTCCAACAGCTCAGGGACAAAGATGTGGAGAAGAACAAATCAGGGTTGGGTTATAATGGGGAACGTAGCATTCAAGACAAATAACCAACACTATAAACATGAAGACAGAGAGGAAGTCGGGACCCAGAAGGCAGAAAGGAAACAGTAACATCTCAGTGGCTCAGTTCATCTTTATATCGGGTCTATGGTTATTCCATTTTTATAGCCTATAAACTGAAGACATATTCTTCCCCTCCATCCTACCAGCCAGAGACACCATTGACCAGTCATTATGTCGTTATTAGAGGCACAGTCAGAGCCAACAAGGCTGATAGACAGTCACATTTTCATTACAGCATCCACCCCCCTTCAGTTAATCTTCCAGTATTAGTGCATGGTGCTCAGCCAGATGAGAGGCATGAGCCACAGAAGCCCAGACTACATTTGCGCTGTGTTTGTTTCCATGATAACAGTCTGAATGATGTGTGGGCACAGAAGATTGCCCTCGGTCATGTTATTAAGTAGAAATAGGGATGAGAAGTGCGAGGCAGTTAATAGGCTTCTCAGACATGCAGAATATTTATATTAGCTGGCTGGAGTGGCAGTGTTGTTGTCACACACAGAGGGAGCAGAGAGGAATCGTGGGCCACATCTGCAGGAGGCTTTTCATCCAAACGTATTGCATCACAGATCAGCCACAACTTCAACAGACACATGAGTGAAATGTGAAACACTGAGTATACCCATGAGTTTTATATCAGAGATCAGAGTTGTTGTTCACCTCTTAACGTCTACAAGGTCAGTCTTCACGTGGATTTGCAAAATATCTGGATTTGTGCCAGTAATGACTAATTACTGAATCTTTTCACCTTCTAACTTTTCAGCCTAAATGTTATTTTAATTAGGATGATGTTTAAGTGGCAGCTGATTAAATCAGCTATCTCTGGTTTAGATCATTTCTACATCTGCTGGACAAACCTATTGGTTGTTGTCTGCAACAATTTGCTGATGATGATTATAAGTTATTTTCAAAGGAAAAATGGCAAGGATTATCTGCTTGTTCAAATTTATAGCAGTATTCAGTTTATGTTCGTTGCCTTTCATGGAACTTGTTGTGGTGGTGGCACATGGTCAAGTAGGAACCCATTCAATTTGGTGCTAATGTGGAATCCCTTATTTTGAAAATACAAACAAGTCATTGGCCTTGGCAGAGGATGTGTCTTTCGAATTTTAACTGTTGTTCAGACAAAACATCTAAAGACTGTAAACTTTGGGAATGTGACGTGAACATTTTTCTACAGTTTCCTGGCATTAACCTAATACAATTACTTCAGAAAGCACAAAAAATTAATCATGGAGGGAAAGTTGGTAGTTTAAGACATCATAGGTACCAACCTTGGATAAAGACAAAAGTGACTTTTCTGGGAATAACATAAATAGTTTTTGGTGTGCGTCACATGGAATGATTATTTTCTGTGTTCCCTGATCACCAAGACTTGGGGTAATGATTTCTTGTAAACAAAAATAACATATTGCTGGTGTTAGAATTAGGGTTAGGGTTTGGGTCATCACTGATGACGACTTAAATCTCAGAGATTTAAAGTTATTGAGAAACATTTTAAAATTACTAACATAAATCTTTGAGTTTTAGATATGTATCTGTTTGTTAAGTGATGACACACTGACCCTGTTTCAGGGTCCATGTGTTGTATGAGGCTCTCGTCTTTGTAACATGCTGCAGTGTTTTGTCCTTTGTTTTTTAAACTGACACAAGTCCCCTAAAAACTCTACAGTTTTTATCAGCCTCTACAGCTTTTTGGTAGCATTAATAACCCTAGTCCTGCCAGCTATATGACCAGCTAGATGACCAGCAGTGAATGAAAACACTGGAAGTGATTAATATATCGACGATGGGCAGTACACGAAACTTAGTTAGGACATCAATACATTGAGGTCCGGCAGTACTAGGGTTAACGTGTAGCCTGTCTTTAAGCTAAGTTTTTTGAAAAACTCATATTGTGCACTTCAGCTCATGGGCTCACAGTGTCCCGGACACCAAATGTCCAGGACTACACCAGTTTTCAATAAAAACTAAAAAAATACCAATACATCTCCTCCTGCCACCCTAAATCCTGAAGCCAGGTATTGTCACTTTGTGGTTTGGGAAGTGTAAGTGCGGCAGCGTCTTGCTGCAATACTGCAACGCTCCATGAAGCACATCAAACCGTACTCGCTCTGTTCCCTCTGATCTTAATCAGCTCACTGAGCTCATCTATTCTTTTTATCCAAACACCTCACATCCACCATGATGACCCCTGTTTACACTTCCAGCTCTGAAACCCCATTGTTTCCTCCGTAGCTTCTCCAGGCTGCAGGATTACAGACCTCGCTCCAGGCAGTAGAATTGTCAGTACGATCAGCTGGTGATAACTCTCCATTGGCAAGAGTGCAGTGTGAAGAAAAAACACTAGTACACTTGTAAAACTTCGCTTAATGAGATTTGCAGAGCAAATGGTAGCCTTCGCGTAAATCACAGTGAGCTAGAAAAATCAACTTAATCAGGTGATAAAGCCGTGGAAAACAACATGAGCTTCTGCAACAAGCTGCCGCTAAGCGTGATGCCAGGGCAAAAAATGTAATTATGTCGAAATGGTTAAACAGTTAAGATGATTTTTTTTTTTTTTTTTGGCAGGATACACTCCTTATCCAATTTAGTCCATTCATATCGATTTTGCAATCTCCAAGAGGGGTCCTAACCCACATTCTGCTACTTCCTAAGATTGCAAAAACTTAATTATGTGAGCAATTGAGGATCAAAGGGGACCTAATATGCCCATTTCCAGCTCCATATTTTTATTCTTTGGCTTGTGCAAAGCAGCTTTTAATGATTCTGAGTCCCAAATAATCCTCATTTATCTTGTGCTGGGCCTTGGTGCACCCATTCGTTCATCCTGTGTCTGATAGAAGCTGTTGTAGCTCTGTTCCATCTCTTTTTAAGCCAACGTTTTCCTGATTGGCTACTCCTGGTAAAAAACGGGTATGACCAGCAGGTTTGTGGGGCTTCTCTAAGATTGACATCCGTATAAGGGATATCTGTTTTTATTGACATTAAACAGAGCCAAGAGTAAAAAAAAAAAATTAAAATAAAAAGTTCTGATACTGATTGTATAGAACAGACTGAAACCCAAGTTTCTGGCTGCTAGTTATTACTTTTACATTACGCAGAACTTGAGCTTAATTATAATATGAACATCCACCAATGTAGCACACAGATAAATGCTATATGGAGAAAAGTATTGGGTCACCTACACATTACACCTGCAGGAGCTTTGATGGCATCCTGTTCTAAATCCATAGGCATTCATATGGAGTTGGTTCCCTCTTTGCAGCTATAACAGCTTCCACTTTTCTAGGTTTTCTTCAAGACTTTCGAGTGTGTCTGTGGGAATTTTTGTCCATTCATCCAGAAGAGCATTTGTAAGGTCAGACACTGATGTTGGACAAGAGGACCTGGCTCACAGTCTCCATTCTAGTTCATCCTAAAGGTGTTGGATGGGTTTGACATCATGGCTCAGTGTGGGCAGGTCAAGTTCTTTCACACCAAACTCATCCAGCCATGCCTTTGTGGACCTTGCTTTGTGCACTGGGGTATGTTAATGTTGGAATTGAAAAGGGCCTTCCCCAAATCTGTTCCCACAAAGTTGGAAGCATAGAATTGTCCAAAATGTCTTGGTAAACTGAAGCATTAAGGTTTCCCTTTACTGAGCCTAAGAGGCCCAGGTCAACCCCAGATAAACAACCCCAATGCATTATCCCTCCTCGTCCAAACTTGACAGTGTAGTCAGGCAGGTGATGTTCTCCTGGCATTTGCCAAGCTTAGACTCATCCATCAGACTGGATGATAGGGCAACCTTGATTTGTCACTCCCCAGAACATGTGTCAATTGCTCCAGAGTCCAGTGGCGGTATGCTTTACACCACTCCACCTGACGCTTTGCATTGGGGTTGGTGAGGTAAGGCCCGCATGCAGCTGCTCGGCAATGGAAAACCATACCATGAAGCTTCTGGTACACAGTTTTTCTGCTGATGTTAATGCCAGAGGAGGTTTGGAACTCTGCAGTTATAAAGTCAGCAGAACGTTGGCGACTTTTCTGCACTGTGCACCTCAGCACTCGGCGACCCCACTCTGTAATTTTACCCATTCGTTCTCAAGTGGCCAGCTCTCTGTTGACTCAAAAACAGGAGAATTTCAAACCTCTGCTGGCATTAACACAAGCACTCTGTGCCAGGAGCTTCACGGCATGAGTTTCCATGGTGTTTGTAAATGCAGACTGCATGGCTAGGTGCTTGATTTTATACACCTGTGGCAATGGGACAGAATGAAACGCCTGAATTCAGTGATTAAGAGGGGAGGCCCAATACGGTTTTCTCTATAGGGTACATACATTATGACAGAAAATAAGCTTTGTGTCTCCCTACCATAGAAACAGTCTACAAATCCAACAGGCTTCAAATTCATTGCAGGGGTTCAGCTCAACAATATCTGTCAGTTCTGGCAGCTCATCCCCCAAAAGTGGGATAGGTAGGTGTTTAAACAGTCGACGGATTCCTCTGCTATGTAATTAAACTAGTTATTTCTGTTGTCAGTGATTCTAACAACACAAGGCTACAGTTTGGACAGTTTCCGTCACAACTGTGAGCAAACACAGCTGAATGTGGCTTACAGTTATTGAGAGCCAATCAGCTGGCACCATTAGATTATTCGAGTCCCTCTGATTTGTATTAGACTTAAAATTCAAAAAGCATGAAATGGAGCCAGATGTTTAACATTTTGGTAGATTGCATGACCAGAAAGAAAATGCTGGTCATTCCTGTCCACACAGTTCTGGATCTGGTTTCAGTGGGCCTCCAGTCTTCATTTTACATACTGAAAAGGATCAAAGAAAAATGAATGACACTATTTGCTTTGATTATTCTAATAGCTCTTGTTAATTCATTAAAAACACAGTGGTCATGCTGCAGAAAGTGAATGCCTCTGCTCTGGTGCTTCTGCGTCCCACTGGTTCCACGCCGTTTGTTTGATCTGCAGCTGAGCAAATGTAGATTGTTAACAGATTTCAGAATGCGACAGTAGTAAAACAACGGCATCTAAAAACCTGGATGGCACGTGTGTTTACTCCCCAAACGCGCTAGGAAACTGACATCAGCTCGTAGTTTGCCCCTGACTATAACTTGTCAGTTTGACGCGTTACATAGCAAAGAGCTGCCTTTGTCTTTCTTTGAATTGTCTACAGATTATCTCTGACATAACACGCAACCCCTGAATATTAAAGCATGTCATTTTTGCACTGAATGCTTGATCTCTCCCCCCCCCCCCCCCCCCCCCCCCCCCCTGCCCTTTCCCTT